>VZUI01082028.1:0-99240 GCA_013401135.1 Cettia cetti | reverse complement strand
CCCCCCCCCCCCCCCTTTTCTATTTAAAAATGCTGAGCTTAAAAGAATTGTAAAAATATTCCTTACCACACTGTATCTATGAGTACGGAAAGCTTTTCATTCATCTTTTACTCACTGACAGTAAAGATAACTTCAGTAGTTCTGTTTCCTACCATTAAAAATGTTGGGCAGTGTCACACAGTATGTTATGTTTTGAAGTTTATAAGTACTGATAGAGGACATGTTTCCCTGGAAAATTTGTCAAATAGTGTAGGAGGAGAAAGGTCATGACAAAATACTCCTTGTTAGGACCTAGACAAACAAAAATAGTCATAATGACCTGGTGTTTTTTTAGCAAATGTAGTCTGTCTTAGCATTTACAGAGTACAGATTCGTATGGGTAAATATTTTATAGAAAAAAACAACTTGTATCTGCACTTCCAAAGTCAAACCCACCAAAAGGTAGAACTTTGTAGCTGAATTTGAATTTGATGGCTCAAAGACATTTTGAGATTTAATTGTTCAAAGTTCTGGACTCAAACTCACAGTTAAGACATCTAGGTTTGTAAGACATCTGACTCATTAAGTTAAATTCTCAAAAGTCATTTCTCCTTGCATTTTTATCCTACTAAAACTTTTCTTGCCCAAAAGAATGTATAAAAAGCTTAACAGATCTCCTTTCCTGGAAGTCTTAGATTTTATATTCCTAGAATTGCATTTTTCTTAATAATAATTCCAGCTGCTTTTCCCTCCTATGTCTCGTAAAGGTAAAAGCACTGTTTGAAGTTGTAACTGAGCATTTCTAATGTATTATGAAAAGTGCCTGAAAGGTATGCACTGAGTGAGAGAAATAGTTGACATAGCATGATACTCATCTGAGATGTTGCATATTTTATTACAGCATGACAAATTCCATTGTTACAATCAATCTATGAATTTTGCATGGTTTTGCATTATTCTACTGTAATGGTTCAACTCATGGCAGTAATTTTTTTTCTGTAAGTGACCATTAGAGAAATGAAATGAGTTTTTTTAGCTGGAGTATATGATCAAGCATATTAAATTGGAGGGGACATGCATAGTGGTATTTCAGCTTTTTATGTGGAACAGATTTCTTTCCTGTGTGTAAAAGTGTGATCAGTTTGCTGTGACTGCACTTAGAACATTTAGTGTTAAAATTGTAGGAGTAGCAAAAAGCACTATTTGTGTTAAAAAATAGAGATTATTAGATGCTCAAATCAATCATGACCCTCTTGAAATAATGCATTTGCCTCAAACACTGTGATATTGGACCAGTTCTGTGAAGTGGAACAATTAATTTAATCATTCTAAACACAGAAAAGGCTTTCTGCACACTACTACAAGGAAGTTCATGTTCAAACTTTAGGTTATATATCCCAACCTAGCAAAGGCACATCATAACTTTTGTTTGCTTTCTGACCAAAAACTGTGCTCGATTGTAATACGGGTGTATACTCTGTCAAATAAACCTAAAATAATGGACTGCTTTCTAGGGTAGATCAAACTGATTTGTAGAGTAGTTTCATAAATATTCCAAATTCAGGTTGGGCTGTTATGTGGAGAAGAAAGAACTTCAAGGTAACAACATTGAACTTTACTACATTTAGTGAGCTGAAAATTTTGTTTTATATATATATATATTTACACACACATATATATATATATGATACATATAAACTATCTTTGTAAAAAATATGCAAGTGCAATAATTTAAAGAGGTCTTAACTTTGCATTTATAAATTATAAATACTGTACATGGTGTGTAATTTTTTTCATGTATTCATTTGCAGTCTTTGTATTTAAAAAACAAACCTAAACCTTTACTATTACGTTTGTACAATAGAACAGTAAGCATTTATTATGATATAGTTAAGTTGTAAATAAATTCACAAACCAAACAGCCAGTACATATGCATATATGGGTGTCCTATTGTGAAACCTGTTTTTGCTTTTACTGCTGGCCTTAGCACAGCAAGATGATTTCTGTGGATATGTAATTATACATATAAATATATGTATGATACATAAAATATATTTAGAAATGTTCATAATTTTAATGGATATATCTATACATATACTTTGGTGTGAATATTACTGAATACAGAGTTTTTTAATATTATTTTTCATGTTTATTTTTGCTATTATTGGGAGTGCAAGTGAGGGATGGGAATGTGTGTGCATTTGTGTGTTTATACCACAAGTAAACCACAGCACAAAGTGATTCAAAACATGATGGAGTCTTTTGAATAGGCAGTGCTTGTTGTTCCCTATATTTGCAGTTTCCTGCTTTTAAGGTATGTTTTCCCAACATAAGACTTTTTTTCAATATGGTTTTATCACCTGTTGCAGGTTCATGTTGTCACAAACTGCAAAGGGATGTCCTTTTCTGTTTGCCCTCCTGCTGCCAGGAGCTTACCTTGCTGTTGGCAAGGTAACTTCCACACAGATGGAATGTGGAACGTGGGTGTGAATAATGTCAGTGCAGCTGATACAGAATCATTTGCTACCTTTGGGAATTATTGAGATACTCAGATGCTGAATTGTAAAAATATAATCCTGCATCCAAATTCATAAGGCCTACTCCAAAGCAAAAGAGGGCTTTAACAGCTGCCAGTATCTGGAAAATACAAGGTAAGTTCAGCGGACTGTAAAGGAAAATTATGAGCAACATGTTATAAAATGAAATTTAAAAGGAGCTGGGAAAAAAACCCCCAAACCTATCTCTGTATTTTTTTTTCACTTTAATATATACTCTTGTGACCAGTCCTTCCAGAAAGCTTTGTTTGCTGCAATGACCAGCTTTTGTGATGAGAGAGAAACTGCGCTGACATTTAATGCATTTTTAAGGTTTTGTTCATTAAATTTAAAACTTTCTGAATTATTTTGAGGGAAAGGCAATAGAAGAGGAATGTTTCTCTAAATATGATTAATTTAGTACTTTCCACCTGTTTCTGTATTGTTGGTGAGGATCTATAGGCTGATTGCAATTAATGACCTTCTGGACAAGATTTTTAAATTGGTGGTAGTCAGTTACATGCCTTTTCATATTTTTCTGCTTGTTGTGCAGACATAGCTCTTGTAGCACAGCATGGTGCTTTGCCATTGATGGTCACTGTCCATTTTATGTTTTCCTTAGCAGTTTTATCCCTTTGGCATCGAAGAACATAATCAGAAACATACAAAAATCAAGCCTGGATATATTCTCTTACAGATAATGGAAAATATAAATGTAAAAGCATCTCAACTTAAGATCATTGATGTTTGTAGAGGAAATGATTATTGCTGTTCATTTTGAAGAACTTGGAATTTGTCTTACCTGAAAGTATCCAAGTGTTCTGGGACAGAAATATCAATAGCTTTCACCTGCTCAGCAAGTATTGGAGATAACTTTGTACTTATTTTGATGGAGACAGTTGCTAAGGGTAAATTCTCCTTCCTCAATCCGTAGTCCATCTTCCTAAGGTTGGGGAGAAAAGTTTTTTCCAGTGTGTTTCCATAGTGCTCTGAAGAGCTACCTGTACCACAGAAGCTGCTTGCAAAGATGAACTCTGGGTCAAGAATGAGTTACAGAGAAATGCATCAGAAAGTAGCTCCTGTGTGTGTTATACCTGTTGTTTAAAGGTTTAATAGAAAGGAGAAATCTGAGACTCAAGTGAGACTCAAGGAATATGAATTATAGCAGGTAAAGTTTTTTTTTTTTGTTTTGTTTTGTTTTTTTTTTTTTTTTTTAGCATTGCTGGCAGGATTAAATGCTTTTCACCATATCAGTTAACGTGCAGCTGGCATTAATAGTTTTTCTTTTTTACAGCATTGTAAGCCCTGTGAATACAGGTGAGAATATGTTTGTGGTGTTACTTCTGTTCCTTTAGCTGTATTTCTGCTGCTTTTAGAAAGAACATCAGTTGCTAATATGCACTACTTAATTTGCCCATTGGAAATGAAAAAATAGGATTTGTAAAATTAAAAAATTAAAACCAAAAGCAAATAAAATAAAGTAAAAGAAGGAAGGAAAAAGAAAAAGACCAAAACCTTTTGGAAGCACCTAAGAGAGCCAGTAGCTGTCAGAAGACTCTGAAAATTTTACCATCAATGGAAATAGCAGTAGTGAATGTAGTACAGTGACAAATATGGATAGTTTTGACAAACAAGTTTATCATAAAGAATAGAAGTAGTACAATGGCTAATGTTAATTCCAGCTAGTGAAGTCCAAGTTGTTTTCTGCTACTGTCTTGTGGAAAGAAAAGCATATTCAATATCAGGTGTATTTTATATCTGGAGACAAAAAGAAAGCTGCCTTGCTGAAAAAAAATGTAGTTTCTCACATGAGTAGTGTGGGAAAAAGGCCAGCAAGATGTGCTTTTCTTCTGAACATGAAAATGTACTTATGCTGGAAGAAAAGAATATTTACAGTTCATTTGGAAAGACAATGGACATCTGTTACGATGCCACTTATGGACTTGAAGGAACACAACTGTTCTGTGACAGATTTTTATTATAACCTTGTGCAAGTTGCCAGGCACTGGATGGTTTGGGGTTTCTTTTCAATTTCTTTAAGCCTCTAAACACTTTCATTTTTGTTTATTATGCATATTGGGAAGTACTCCTGCTTACATGCAGTTTAGAATTCAAGATATATGCAGAGAAAGACATTTGCTTTCCTGTCAGGACAGACATCACAGGGCTGTGATGCCCTCAGGTACACTGCTGATGAGTACCTCCTTTTCCATTTTCTCTGGATGTGAGGGGAAGAGTAAGAAATCACACTGAAAGCTTTCAAGCTTGCATATATGGTTGCACCTTTACCATTTGTGCTGCTGCAGTGATATATAATCTTAAAGAAAATTCAAAGTGCTATAACTAAACACTGTAGCAAATTTTGTTTTGAATTTTTACTGACTTCTATTTGAAGGCAATGGCAAATTGGTTTGGGTACCACACGTGTAGTTCCTGTTCTGCAGTAATTTTGCAGGTCCTGTTCCAGGGCTGCTGGTAAAAATAATTCTGTAGATCCTTTAAACTATCTCAATCAGCTCCAGTCATCAGACAAGGTCCTATTTTTCCTCCTTTTTATTTTCTGCTCTTTTTGTGCTATGAATTTTAGGGTGAGCAATTTCTTTTTTTTTTTTTTTTTTTTTTTTTTTCCTTTCCCCTTTGAGGACTGTGTGGGTACAACAGACTGCCATCTCTACAGCCTCTTCTATCCTTTCAGTTTCTGTGAGCTGAATTTGTTTCCAAGTGATTGGAAATTAAAAGTGTAAAACTATTCTGCATGGCTATGTTTCCAAGGTCTGTGTAAAGTACAGAGAACAGAGTGACTACTGAAGACCGAACTAATGGGCTGGAATTTGCAAAGGAGATCTTAGTTTCTTCCTGCCCTGAGAGAAATCATTTTCATCCAGTATTACATACCTGAAAGGCTTGGAATGAAGAGAGTGCTGTGCCTTATGAGAGTAGGGTGAGGGCTGATGGGAAATGAGAGATGGGCTATGTATATAGGGAAGCCACTGGTTAGCCTGAACTAAGGAGGCTGATCTGAAATCTCAGCTCCCCAGTCTTCCTGCATAGTAAATTTTCCTGTGAATTGCAGAAGGCGCTCATGCAGAATCACTGTCTGCCTCATGGAAGCGCCAGGTAATGGTTATCAAGAGCTTTCTGAAATGCTTCAGATGGTGTCTCCATGTGGGCATAGGTTAAATGAATGTATTTGAGATGCTGAAGCTGTGTTATGAACATGTTTAGGAAGTGACAAAAAAGGACTACAGAGTGAGATCAAGATGATTTTTCATTTACAAGATCTTTTACCAGTTCCCTGAATTTAATTGATCCTGCGTAGCCTGTGTCGCAGATGAAGCCATTTGTGTATCTTATTGCTCTTGCTGCTAGCTTTTAGTCACAGTAAAACAGTTTGCAGGATTATGCTTGAGCTTCCCATTTTTTGATAGCTAACCTCCATCTGAAGAAACACTACTGACACAGATATTTTCCCTCCCCAGGAATACTGATGCTATGGGAAATGCTGTAGCAGACATTCACATGGTGAACAGGAAAGATTTTTTTTTTCACATTCCTTCAATTGGAACTTGTATCAAGAGAGGATCTTTGTCTTAATTTTCAGTCAAGTCAGTCAATATAAAACATACCATGGAAAAACTGGAGTGGAACATTATTCCTTTTGCAGATGTGGGAAGGGTTTTTATCAGGGACTTATCACTAACTCTTTTTCTGTGTTTTAGTAGCAACTCTGTATTTTAAACAAGAGAAACCTATGACTGAGAATGCTATAATTTAATGTTTATGCTGCCACAGCCCAGGCTACTGTGGTTGACACAGCCTGGAATTGTCTTTTCTATGAACTTTACAGGATAGGCTAATGGCTCTAACCCATTTTATTTCCTTCCATAAGAGGAATTTTTTCCTGAATTGAGGAGAATCCTGGAAACTTCAGCAGAGAGAGAGGATGGGCTGGAACAAACAGAATTCTTTTCCTTTCTAGAGCTTGTCTCTTCAAGTTTTCCTGGAGATAAACTGGTTGGGAACATCAGTTTCACTAGTGCTACTTTCACCTTAAAAAAAAAAAAATTAAAATAAATAGAGCATGTTATGTTCTGTAATAAGTTTAGAAATAATTAGAAACTGTGTGATTCTCCACAGTGGACTACAGGGTTAGTCTAAATTTTTCACATGCTTTTTCCTGTTCTCATCCATAAAAGCAACTATTTTTAAAATGCATGGTTTTCCCACAGCCTGTGTGGTTCTTCAGCACTATACTCACATTGTAATCACTGTTTAAAACAGAAGTAACTTAGGAGAAAAATATAATTATGCTCTAATTTCTACATGCCAAGAAATGATGAGAGGGACAAGCTTGTGAAAAATCCTCTAGAGTAATAGTTGAAAAAAAACCCAAACAAAAAACCAACAACAACAAAAAAAAACCACTTTTTTTTACTCTGAGAATAGTTGCATTTTACTTGATAATAAACTGCCTGGATACTTCTTCTGCAGGTTATATAGACTCCAAATAGCAATTGTGATCATCGGAAATAACAGAATCTCAACATTTATGGCAGCAACAGGCTGCAAATATGCAGAAACATGCCTCCTAAATGGTGATGTTTTAAAATGCTGAGAAATAAATTTTTTCAAGGATTTTTAGCATGTGGCCAATCCCCAGCTTGCTGAAAATTGTGTGTTTGCAGAGTAGGGAGAGTTTAAAAAAGCTGCAATCACTTTTCTCTCTTATAGTCACATACAGCTGTGACTGTGAGGGATCTCACCTGGAAATTGTGCTGCACATCACTGTTACTGAACTAATAGGATCAGAGGGTGTTCTGTAAGACCTCTCTGTTTGACAAAGGTAAGTACCAATAGTAAGGTCATCTCTGCCTCTTAGCAAAGCCACAAGCAAACCAACTATACCCCTGTTCAGAAAAATCTTTGAGACAGGAGACCATGGTCATCATCTCTGCTTCCAGCATTATTAGCTGGTGGAATCCACGGGAGCAGAGCTGATGTGAAATCCTGCCCAAAGGACCTGAGGCTGCAATGTGTTTCCAAACAGGTACTCCTCTGATCACAGGGGTGATGAAGCCCAGCTTCCCATTGATTTGCATTATTGTCCTTAGATTTGAAAAATTTAATTTAGGTTTTCTTCTGTCTTTGCATGTGCTTTTTGGACTCTCCTCTGTTCTCTGTTACAATTCATCCCTTGCTGTGCTTTGGCTATGATACACAGACTCACATATTCTGTAGAATCTGGCTGAAAGAATGATAAGTTACGGGATGGACTCCAGTCCTTTCCCTAAACAGCCACCTCTTTATCAAATATGGAACTTTGTTATTTATGAGGCTGTTCTCTGAAGTTTGAATGTAATCAGCCAATGCATTCAAAAGGTTTATGGTAGGAGAACGAAGGTTCCAGGGAGTGTGACATTGCTGAAAAGCCACCTAAGATACCACATTGCGCCTTACAGTTCAAACTTGACTTTAGAACTAATGGTAAAATAATGGGATCTATTGAAGCCCCACATACTGTATGAATGCTGGCAAACTTTTGCTTTTGCCATTCCTAATACACAAGCTAAATACTGAAGCTTGCCAGCAGTTTCTCAGAACAAGCCTGGGCACCCTCTGTTTTCTCTGTTTAAGATGCATTATGTAAAGACACTTTACCTTCATCTGCATGGGGAGCAATGATTCCTAGCACACAAGCCTGGCTTTCAGGACTTTGGGCTACACACAGGTTATGATTCTAGTACAAAACTACCAGAAGTAGGACAGAGACAAACAGCTACATAGCAGGTATTTAAAAACTATCTTCGGTTTTGACTCATTAAAGAAGTCTGATTTTATTAAAGGTTTTCAGATTAGAAATTCTCTTAAATCTAACTCTGAAACTTAGAGCTGGTGATGATATGAACCTTCTCTGTGATACTGATGAGACTGGATGCTGTGACTGTTGAATATCTGCACTTGGGTGCTGTTCTTAGATTCTGTAAACAGTTTTTGATTGATGGGTTTTATTTAAGGGCTCCATTTTTTTCCTTTGTGTAAAGCCTGCCCTGCACAGGGAGGGCTCATGTTATCCAAGATTAGATTTAAGCAAATTTCTAATCTTAAATCCTTTAACAAAATCAGACTTCCTTAACGAGTCAAAACCCAGGATAGTTTTTAAATACCTGATATGTAGCTGTTCCCAGTTCGATGGTGAACCTCCCTCACTTATCTTCCTGCTGTTTTCCCTCTGCAGCCTAGAGCTTTCAGCTCTGTCATGGTGACATGTAAAAAACTTTGGACTGGATTCTGGCTGTGTTCATGTGGGTTTTCACAGAAGGGTCCTGCTGACTCCTTTCCTAAAGATCAGCCTTAAAGGGACAGACGTAAATGCTTTAATCATGGTCAGCTCCTGAAGTTAATGCCCGTTTAGACTCCAAAGGTAGCAGTGTTGGTTGGTGCTGGTTGGCAGTGACCTCAGAAGACCTACTCTAATAATGCAAAAGCTGATTGCTCCCATTCCCCAGCTTTGGATCTTGCCTTTGGCACAAGTGCTGGTGTGGCCCCGTTACAGAGCACAGATTACACGTCTGACTCAATACAGCACCCAGCCTTCTTCTGTGCCAGAGATAACTGAGAAAGAGTCTACCCCCATTCTGCCTCTTCCATAACATAGTCTGACTCTGATCAATGCCATGGGCCTGTGCAGCCTCAGAACTGCTCCATAGATCTGAGCACAAGGCCACTCCAGCTGCTCTCCTCTGGTTCAGGCTCCTCACTGAGGCTTACAGAGCAAATGCAACCAACTCTTTCAATGCTTGGTTCAAACCCTGCCCTCTGTTTGATGGTGTCTTTTTATGCAATAACAATATGAAATTAAAGAAAATTGAAAATCGTGACTGTGACAAAATACATGACAACCATAAGATATTTGCATTTCAAGGCATTTGGGGGAAAAGATAATATCCATAAAACTTACACCAATAGATCTGATTTCTCGGCAGCCTTTTCTGTTGTTCACTGCAAACAAAAGCCTCACTGTAGAAATAACAGTAAAAAAGGGAATGCTGTCACTTCTTTTCCCTTTACACAAATATAGTTTGAGAAGCAGGAGCAATAGGTCAGAGGTAAGAGTGGCTTTATTTTTTGGTGCCTGCATGTTTCAAGAGTAACAAAGCTGTATTGATGCACCTATATCTGTGGTCATCATACACAGAAGAGCTGGCTGCTGGGCACAGATGGGAGGTTTCATGTTTATTCTAAACTGTAACTGGGTCCAGCTCTTTTGTGACTCCTGAGCATAAGTCTCCTCTGAAGGGAGGAGCTCAAGCTGCTCTCTGCCAATCTGCAGAATGGATGCCAGCTTAAGGACAGACTTTTGAGTCAGGCAGATATGATGACCAGTGCTGTGCTTGAAATGTGCTAAAATGGTTGTCATCTAGTTTGTCAGGAATAAAGCATGCAGTGCAATACTGCTCAAACTTCTAAGAAATGGATTTAATTAAGTATGCTTTTAAGATTAATATACAGCATCAGTATAGTCATTTGGGCTTGTTTATTTGATTGCAGGATTTTTTTTTTTTTTTGTTGATTTTGTTTGGTTTGTGGGTTTATTTTTGTTTTGTTTTTCCACTTGTTTAGATTCCAGTTGGGTATAGATTTCCTTCTGTCTGCATTGGAAACAAATTATGGGATTGTAAAGCTACTACATATGTGATAGGATAACTGTGCTAAGGAGATAAGGGCTTTGATCATGGCTCTAAAGCCAGTCAAACATGTTGCTATCTGCCAGGGGAAAGGCTGCCTTATACTTTGTTTCTCATTCACTCTCATTGTGTCATCAGCTTGTCTCTATTTTGATTCAAAGGCTTGATGCAGAAGACCAGAGCTCTGGTCTGATACTTAGAGAAGCTCGGTTTCTCTGAAGCTTTGTAAGATACCATGCTCTGAAGACTTTCTATCACTTTTTGTCTTTCACCTCTTCCACAGACCACTTACTGTGTGGTTTTACCCCCTCTTTGATTTGAAGTGTACTGACTTGTTTGTATCATGTTTGTCGTGGTCCTTCTGGTACACAGTCAGCTCAAGTCACTTGAAATACTTCTGGAGAGGCCCATGCCTTGACTTGATTCTGCCTTTTAGTCTCTTCCTAGATACTGGTGTGACTGTGTGAGGAATTGAGTTTTTGGCTTTTTGCTTGGATTTGGCCCTTTGCTGGTACTCCATTCTGCACCTACCCAGTGCTTCATCTTGGTCCAAGACTAAAAATCTTCAGCCACTGACTGCTGTCAGCAATACAAATACCCTTTTCCTTGAAGATTAAAATATTTTCCATAGAAAAGGCTTGGTACTCTGTCAATGGAAGAGGTTTCCTTAGCACTATATTTTTTGGAGGTTAGCCAGTTTGGAGGAAAAACCCAAGCCTTATTGGAGGACTAGATGTCAGGTCTTGGTCCTTCAGAATCTTATTGTTTGTAATATCTGATTCACACAATCTCTCTAGAACCAGATGAAGCCTCAACCTGCATGGAGGTGAGGATGGTAGTCAAAGACCTCTGCACAGGAAGGCTGGTGCAAGACTTAGAAGGGAAATTGTACCGCTGAGAGAAGCAGCAGTAGTTAGCACAAGAAATCACTGGGAAGGGGAAGAGGCTATCCCAAAACTCTGGCTGAGGGCATTGTGTGTTTTAGCACCCACACTCCAGCATAATTTGTAACTGGAGTCTGGTTCTTGTGCAGGAGCAAGGAGTGCCTGTGGGAAGTTTGGGGGCCCTGGAAGAGGGCAGCGGGGTGCAGACCAGTGCCTGATAGGGCCAGTCTGAAATCAAGCCTGGGTCTGGCCTTAAGTCCCAGACAGAAGCATGACTGAGGGAACATCAAACCCAGGAGTTTGTCCCAGTTCCAGGTGGGAGCCCTGGGGACAATGGGGCATCCAGAGAGTGTCTGTGGGGATGGACAGGACCTGTGGTGAGCATGACCGGAGTCTTTGCCTGGCTGTGTTGGAGACAGGAGAATCAGGTGAGCACCTCAGTGCTGATACACTGGCTCCTGTCAGCCAGATGTGGCTGAAGGGCCACAAGTGGGAAGTTTAGGAAGGGAAGCCACAAGGGTTGAAGCAGGCGAGGCCTTTGTGCCAGTCTGAGGGCGACCATGGAATTTTGCTGCAGCAGGAAAAGCTGAGCATAACCCTCATGGATCAATGACATGCTGCAGGGCTGCCCCTGCTCAGTGTCCTTATCCAAAACCTAACACTGAGCTTGGCACATATGTGTCTTTTGCTGTGTGCATCCCAAGCTTCCCCTGACTCTTGGGAAACTGTGTTCAGCTGTACTGAGCTGCTTTGTCATGCTTTTAAACTCTCTTCCACCCTCATGTTCTGCAGGCAAAAATATCCCTCTGCCTCCTTCAGGAGGTATATCAAGAGGAGAGATGAAAATTTAGTTAAGAAATCTTTCACTCTACAAGTGCCAATTATGTGGGGGTTTTTCTCAGATGGTCTAAATGATAAATATAGCTAGCTAAATTCAGAGTAACCATTTTCAGCCTGTGTTTAGCACTGAAGTGGGCTGCTTCTATTTTCAGGCTGAAGAAGAATTTGTGTGCCTGAAATCCCATCCAAGTTCTTGTAAGTATATCAGTCAGTCTATTAAAAGAGATTACCTCTTCCTACGGGCCTTGCCTCACTTATATTCTTCAGGCACTGTGACTACAGCAGTGCTTGCTCATCTTTGCTATTGCTTCTCTGCCACCTGCAGTGTGCAGCTTGAATGTACATGACAGAAGACGAGGGGAAGCACACCAAGGTATTTCCTGACTTTGCAGTGTTTCATTTGCAAGCTTAAAGACTGTCCTGGAAATATAGTAAAAGTTAAGTTGGAAAGGAGCTCTGGACATTGCCCAGTCCAGCCCTACTCCATGTTGGACTAATAAATCTTGGTTGGATGCTCAGCACCATATCCTGTGAACTTGCCAACACTTCCAAGCATGGAGCTTTCACAATCTCTCTGTGCATGTTACTTCAGTGCTGAACCACTCCTTCTATGCAGATTTTTTCCTTACATCCAACCTACTATTCCTGCCCCTCATTAGTGGTCTAATCTCTGAGTGATACAGAAAGCTTCTCCTGGAGAGGTCTGTGCTTCAGCCTCTCAGCAGTTTTAGTGTTCCTTTGCTGGACTTTCTCTGGTTTATCATTGTCATACTTGCTCTAGAGACTGCACACCATGTTCCCCCATGTGAAGCACAGGGGAATAAGAGTTTTCTCTGTCTGCTGGCTGTGCACTTGCTGATGTGGCCTAGTATGTGATTAGCTGCCTTCATTGCAAGGCACACAGCTGGATCTTGTGCAATTTGCCAAAAAGAATCTCCTAAGTACCCTTCTGCAAAGCTGTTACACACTCAGCTCATCCCTAGCATGTACAGCTGTGTGAGGTTGGAGCACCCCAGCTGTAGATGTTATGCCTCTGGTTTTTGGTCCTCTAGAGGTTTCTATTGGCCAGTTCCTCCAACCTGTCAAGGTCTCCCAAACTAGTTTTTTTTCTATCTCTCTACTTTTTGTTAAGTATTTAGTTTCCTGTCCTTTCGTGCTTGTCCCAGTGCCATGCAGACATGTTAAAAGGCATAGTTCCCCTTCAGAGCAGTGTTTTCTTGTATTACAGACTCTAGAGGAATGGTGGAATTGGTTTGTAGAAGCAGAACGGTCTTAATTGTACTGGAAATGGTATTGGAGGGGGAAGGGCCTGTGCTGCCTATTGCCTTTGGAAACTTTTGCTTGAAAGGATGCAGACATCTGCTGTAGTAGGAGCTACAGGCCCTCAGGTGTTCATCCTTACTAACTGCTCATTGAGAGACTCACTAAGGAGAAAAAACCCCAGAAAATTCCTGCTCTTGAACTGTTCAAGAGAACCATTTCATATTTGCTTTCTTTTGCTTCATGCCTTACCTTGAACTTTACCTCATCTCCTATCCACTTAGATCTTAAAGCTCCAGCTTAAAAAATGACTGATTTTGTGTGGAAGTTTTCAGACTACAGTATTCTGCCCAGAGAGGAAAAGAAGGGACAGCATCTGAGTATGAACTTATCCCAACCTGGCTTGAGAATTTTCTTCAGGACAAACCCAGGGTGAATTCTGAATGGGAAAAATACAATTAGTCCCCTTCGCTGCTACATACCTAGCCAGCTTAGCATTACATTTCTAGAATCATAACAGTAGTCTCCACAAGAGGGTTTTGTGTCAGTTTACAGACAGAAAAGAGGAGCAAATATGATCAGTTAGGCAGATTCTCCTCAGTTGCAGCAGTCCCTGCTTATCCTTTATTCAACAGGGGGCAATATGCTTTTTTTCTTGCATGTTTTTAGGAGAAAAATCATGACTTCCTTAGAATGCTCATTTCCATCCCTCCAGCTTTAGTCATTCATAGGGACAATTAAATAGTTTTGGAATGAAAAGTGACATTTTAGAAAGAAACAGGTAAAAATTGGATGCCAAGGAGGGAAAATTAAATTTCTTTCCCTCTCCTGTTTGTGTCATATTGTTGATGAAAGAATAATATAGTTCTGCTCTACTAGGTAACAGTTCATAAAATTTACTTTGTCTTTCAGTTTCACTGTCTTTCTGGGTAGCAAGAGCAGTTAGGGTCTGCTCTTGGTCACCTCAGGCTGCTCACCTGGAAACTGGGAAAAGAAAAACATGGTCTGTAACACTGGAAACAATTTTTTTTTAATTCTTGAACTCCTAAAATCTTTCCAGCCATGCTACAAGCATTTTTTCTGCTGTATTCCCTCTTGTAGTCTCTTCTCCAGGCTAAATTGAATTCTTGCAGCCACGTACATTTTTTTCTCAGTCAGGGTTTCAACTTACTCTCTTCTGGAATCCTCCGGTTGTCTTTAATGTTTCCTGAGGCATGGTGATTGAGACAGAAAAAAACATTGGCTGAAGCCTCTTCTGTGTTGGAAACACCAACAAAAGTATTCCCACTTGCTATGTGTTGAACACTGATTGTTCTCCATACCCCAAAATGACATTTGTCTTGCTCACCACACTGACACTGCTGATTTGTGCTGACCAACTCCTCCACAGTGTTCCTCAATTTCTACTGAGCCACTGGGAAGCTGCTTATTTCTGCAGATACTGAAGTTCATCCAGCTATTCTGAGAATTTTCCAGTTCATCAAGAGCATTTTCAGGTCCAGTCCTGTCTCTAAGAATATCTGCATCCCCTCTCCATTTCATGTCATCTGCAAATTTAACAAGAATATTGGGTATTCCATCATCCATAGTGTAAACAAAAATGCTGGGAAAAGTAGATACAGATTCAGGATAAATCTCCATATAGAATTGCTTGTTATTTCCATTCAGACTGGGAGTCTTTATAAGTACTCTTTGAATATAGTTGTATGGAGTTCTTAATGTTTTATTTTGCACCCATGCTAGCCTCTTGATCCAGATAATTTTCTTCTCTTTTTGTTTTGCTTGCTTAAAACAGTAGTACAAAAGACAATGCCAAAACCCTAAGTAAAATTAAAATATGCAGCAGCAACTGCTTCTCCTGCACTAATGCTCTTGAACCATCGTACTGGCTGTTATTCAGCTCCTTGTTACCTCTTTGTTTGTCATGTGGAGGCTTAGAGCAAGTCTAAAAGCTTTTTCCAGCTCTGTTTTTTTTTTTTTGTTTTTTTTTTTTTTTTTTTTTTGTTTTTTTTTTTTTTTTTTTTTGTTTTTTTTTTGTTTTTTTTTTTTTTTTTTTTTTAAAGGTGAAGGTAAAGCTGATTAGCTTTTCTATTCATTTCCTTTCTCCCTTACTTCTTTTAAACACATAAGCCGAACTTCCAGAGTTCTCACAGCTGGTAATTCAACAGTCCACAGCTATCCTCAAAAGTAACTGCTAACCTGTTTGAAACTATTTCACGCAGTTTTTCACACATGGTAGACAAATGTTTATCAGGTTTAGCCAAATTATCAAAACTTTGCTTTGAGTGCTAGCTAATCTGGTCATTCAGGCTATTAGGTTTTCTAACATTTATGTGGCCTGCTCTCACTGATGTTGCCTGTCCCCTTTCCAGTGCTGAGTGAGGAAAAAGGAATTATTTGGCATACCATAGAAAGGGATCAGACTTAGATCCAATGTGAATGAAAGGGCAGGAAAAGCTGCACTCACAATCAGCAAAATTCATGCTAGGAGACCTAGGGGAAAAAAAGCCAGAGATTGTGTTACCAAGGAATGTGGGCAGAAGCTGAGCTTCACGGGAACCCACAGGTTCCTCCAGGTTTGTCTGAATATTTGTATACTGCTGTGGATAAGAATCATAGAATCCTTAAGGTTGGAAAAGAGCTTTAGGACTGTCAAGTCAAACCACTAACCAGCACCACTCTGCTCTCCACTAGAACCATGCCTCCTAGTGCCATATCCACACAACTTCTGAACACTTTCAGGGATGGTGATTCAACTACTTCTCCAGGCATCCTATTCCAATGCCTGACCACTCTTTCAGTGAAGAAATTTTTCATAATATCTAAGGTAAACCTTCCCTGGTACAAGAGAAGGTTTCCTCTCATCCTTTCACCTTTTACCTTGAAGAAGTGCTTGACCTTCACCTTGGTACAACCTCCTTTCAGGCAGTTGTAGAGAGCAATAGGGTGCCCTTTGAATCTTGTTTTCTCCAGGCAGAACAACCCCAGTTCCATCAGCTCTTCCTCAGACTAGTGCTCCAGATCCTTCACAAGGTTCCATTGCCCTTTCTGGACGGCTCAACATGTTCCTTTGTAGAGAGGGGAATTTGGAACAAACACAAAACCTGAGGTGCAGCCTCACCAGTGTACAGTGGGACTGCCTCGGGCCTGCTGGCCACACTGTTTTTGGTACAGGCAAAGATGCCACTGGGCTTCTTGTTCACCTGGGCACACATTGGCTCATGTCCACCTGTCAACCAGAGAAGGTAGGAGAAAGCAGCATATATTTGTAGGCTGTATCTGTGTAAAACACTGTCTCAAAAGTACAGTAGTTTTGTTGTATGTTGAAGGATTTTGTTACCTAAACCTTTCCCTTTTTAAAGTCTATTTTAACTGTCCTCTTTCTTTTAAGTGTGTGCTGCAACAATCCATTTCACCATGAAAAGAAACTGTCAAGCAAGGAGCTTGTCTCATCTCTCAGAAAATGGCTTACAGAACAAATCTTAAACTTTACACCTCTGGACACTTAAATCATAAGAAGTTTTATAAGCTTAAGAAAAAATAAAACAGGGATGATGGTACTCTGCCAGGAAACTTGTTCCATAATAGAAAGAAATCAATTCCCAGCTGAAAATGAGAGAGCAAGGAAGATTAAAAGATTTTCGGGTAACTTTTCGTCCAGCATTCCTCTGCTTCCAGCAAAGCCTGAATTTTTCTGCCCTAATAACAGACACCCACAGTCACCTGTGCCTTGTGTTAGATTTTTCTCTTCCACTGGAAATGCTCAAGTTGAAAGCACTTAAAAAGAAAGAGGAGGGAACTGACAGATTCCATGAGAGTCATCAAAAGAGATGAGTTGGATATGTCAGAGATTATGGTTGTAGAACTTGTCAAAGGGGAATATCAGCTCATACCTTTACACTTGGCTGGTGTATCTAAAACTGAAGAGTTTAACAAGTTCTTGTATTTCCAGGAGGGATTCATAGCAAATCATGAGCTATTGCTAAATGATTTAATGGCAAAATATTAAAGCAGCATAGAAGTGAGCTAGGTAAAGTAAGAAAAAGTCTCCAAGTGGAAGGAAAGGTAAATTTTGCATTATCTGTCTGGGTGTATGGGTTGTGTGTTCTTGGAAATGAAAGAGGTTTAAGCAAAATCACTTCTTTCTTCTTTTCCAAGACCAAATCCCTGGTGTTTGCTTAGTTGAGCACTTACAAGACACATCTACTACGTGTTACAAAACTCGGAGGTCAAATCTGTTATACCCACCATTATGTGGAAATGTTGTGTTAAATATACAGGAAAGCAGAATCTTGCAAGCTAGTGCTCTGTAGGACAAAAATCACTGTTGGTCAGCATCTCTGTAGGAACTGTATATTCAGCATCTTTTCCGGCAGCACATTTGAAAGAGCTGCCTTCTCTATGTGTGCTGCAGACTCCTTACAGTCAGGCAGTTGTAGCTGGCTGGCCCCTTGTGGAGGGTGGGATGGGGATTGAATTTGATCACTGAAGCACTTACATTTTGCAGAAGTTGCTTGTCTTTCTTGAGTTGCTGCCCTGAAGGAAGTGTTAACCTCATCAGCACTCAAAGCCAAACTCAGTAGTGGGAATTAGATACTGGATGCGTAGAAATTAGGGGTGGAACTTAATGAAACCATTTGAGGGTTGGTAAATTAAGAATTGACTAGGCCAGTGTGGCCTGGAAAAAAAGAACAACTTAAATTTCATACAGATTAGAGAAATATTTGAAAGAATTTGGCACTCTGCCCCTCACTATAGTACTTTTAGCCAGTTTTTCATCTTTTGTGAGATTCTAGCTTATTTATGAAGGACATGTTACAGAGAGTTTAGCAGTGGCATTTGCTGGACTGTGGCTGCTAACAGAAGATAGAGATTGGGCTTGATTGAAACAGCCATCCCAATAGAAGCCCAAGAACACCAGAAACTGGAAATGATCATGCAAATAAGCAGAGGTTGTTAGTCATGTATACCTCCAAATTACTTCCATTGGGTTTTAGGAAGTATCACCTGCCACACAGGTGATGAACTTGCCACAAAAATTGGCTACTTCCCATCTCAGTCAATAACCTCAAGCAACCTTTTCCTCTGCCTCTGAGCTGAGAGGCCAAAGTAAAAAGAAAGAAGGGATAGAGGAGAACAGAAGAGGCAAAGTGCAGTCTTATGCATAACAACTTGATCTTGTAATTTTTGAAGCATTTTTCCCAGGAAACATTTTCCTCAGAAACAATTTGAATCAGTACAACTTTTGTGAGACAGAGCAACTCTGGTACAAAGCTTAACAGAAAGCTGTACTAACTAGCAGTGATGTCAGTCTTTGTCCTTTGATTAAATGGTTGAACTTTCTACTAGCCTTGGTTTTAAACGAGTATATTCACAAAGTAAAAAACTGCTGTAGTGTATTATCTACCTAAAAGGCTTATTGTGAAAAACTTAGTCTTAGGCACAGAGCACTTTGAAGTGAGGCCAGCAGCACTCTTGAGAAAAAGTTCCCACGGCAGAGGAACCCAGCGCAGGTTGCCTGAGAGACCCCCTTCTTTCTCTTGCCCAGATTTATTACTCAGACTTGGCAATGTATAACTATGGGATTCTAAGTGTATTATTTTAACTGTTGTATTCCTTAGCTAGGGGTTCTTGAGTTATCTCTATATTATGTCTTTCTGAGCTAACAGTTACTTTTAAGGAATGCAGTGTGTTCCAGGGTCAGCTTCTTGTCTTGCCCCTTGCTTACACTTTAAAATCAAATGTATCTAACAAACTTCATGGACTTATAGTATAATTATTTTTTAATTTAATTACTTATCTCAAAGGGGATAGCCAATTTCTTTCTCATTTTTGCTCTTTCTCCCACTGTACACAGGTAAGCAAACAAAAATACAAATATTAAGAGAGATGCCTGTATAAAAAGTTGATTTCCACTCTGCTCAGTGATTTGATCTGACATAACTTCTTTCTATAAACTTCAACAAGTTAATGGAGAAAGGAGAAATCACAAGGAATAGCACACCTCTGCAAGCCATCTGCACGTGCGCAGGCCACAAGACTGGAATAAATAGAACTGGGGAAAAAGTGCAAATACTTAATTGATTCAGGAGCAGGATATGCTTTCAGTCATTGCTTTCATTTGTTCATTTAAATTAGGGTCACGAGTGTGTGTCTGTGTGTTGTTTCCTTCAATTTTTCTTGACTGACCAGCAAATTAAACTTCATGGCCACAGAAGCTGTGTGATTTTGTCTTTAGTGCATTCCCAGTTCTGTTTCTGGCCCTACTGGTGAGACAAGCTCTCGCATGTGTTCCAGTGTTCCTACTGAGACTTTTGTGCCTTTTAATTAACTGCATAGCAGCAAACCATCACTCCTTCTTCCTGCAGTGTCCCTCAGGTTACAAGACAGTAGCATCATGTGTTATGTCATTCCCACATATTTTCCCACGTGTTACATTTTCACTTGCTGAAATCTCTCTGTATGGTCAGGAGAGAAGGGCAGACAGCGTTTAGAAAAGATGGACATTTTTCTCTAATTATGAGTAACCCAAACTGACACCGAACATCTGGTTATCGCTTAAGCACTTTGCTAAAAACATTATTTAAGGAAAAAAAAGATAACAAACAAAACCAACCCCCCCTCCACAAGCTTCCTTTCCCCAAACCAACCCCTCAAAACCCCAGCCTTCTAACTTTTGAGCCCTAATATTCAAGTCCTTAAAATGTTTAGGAAGAAAAATTAAGGCTGTAACCTATTGGTGAATTATTTTTCCACCTTTCTCTTTGATGGTTACCTATGAGTGATATTTCTTATCTCACTTACCAGGGAGTTTTCTATTCTTTTTTTCTTTTTATTTTTTTTTACTATGCTGAATTATAATACTTGAAATCCTTTATTTGGGACAAAATATGTTTGTTTTTATTCTTGGGCATTTAGGGCAGTGATTTTCATATGGAACACAACTAAAATATTGTAGTTGAAAATTAGACTCCGATTCTACGATGTGATGGTAGTCATGGTAGAAATTCTACATTGGTTCTCCCAACAATAATTGAGGGGGCAAAAAAGTAATTCCCACTTTTTTTTTTTGTGAAATAATTTCATATTAATGTCCAAAATCTATAGGCAAGTGTGGGGAAGAGGAGGACAGAGAAATGACAAAATCCTTGAGGAAGAGGAGCTACATGGGTAAGTGAGCTGGGCTGAGAATGACATTGCTATAGTCAAAATCCAATTGATCATCTCTATGTTTTGAAAAAACCCATATGTAGCAGAATAAGAAAACCTGTCACAGCACAAAAGGGATGATTTTCCTGGAGCCAAACTGAAACAAGAGTCTTTAATCTGGACTGTTAAGCCTTTTTTGATAGTCTTCTTTCCTCTCAATTTATTTAGAGCATCAGCTCTTCTGGACTCTCTGCTTATAACAAATTACAAGGTAGTGTTTATTTGTCAATATTAGCTCATTTCCTTGGTGATTCTACAGAGAAATTAAGTATTTAAAGTCAGATGTGGGCACTTCCTGACCTTATATTTGACACCAGAGATCTAGAGCTCGCCCTTTGCTTTGTTGTTGACAACAGTTTCTGTAGGAGCAACCCACAGTAGAGAAATCTGATACAGCAGTTGCTTTCAGAATAAGCAGAACATTATCTAAGGAGGCTGTGCTGGATTTCTGAAGTGTCAAACCTATTGTCCTGTCTCCTCTTTGCTGGAGCCACATCAAGATTTTACCAGGTTTACTGGAAAAATGCTGCTGACCAGAGGATGGTATTTGCCTCAGGCTTCCAGCAGCAGTGCCACACATCCCTTTCCCCCGCCTCTCCTTCTAGTGACATCTCAGTTCTGGTGAAAGGAAAATGCATAAGGAAAGGTGTCTTCCACTGTGGGTGTAGAAGGGAAGCACAGAGGAGATGTCAAGATCTGAGGGCAGAGCTGTACCTGATTGGCCCTGCCCAGCCCCTCGAAGCCTGTTCCCCTCATGCTCGTGGCACATGACCCCATCACAGTGTTCATCCTGGACCTGTCAGTTCCTGCCCATTTCCCTATCTCATCCTTTTGTATTCTTTCTTTTTTACTTTCCTTACTCCAAAACTAGACCCCTCTTTTTCTGACAGCTTCTTAGGCTCTTGTTCTCCATCAACCCAGAGACAATCCTGTGGGTTTGCTCTGAGGATTTCACCCTAGTTATCCACTCTCTTTAGCAGTGAGCCTGGGAGTACCTGTGTGATATTGACAATTTGTTGAAATGAAAATGGAAGGTAATGATGAGCATGGCACAGTTGACAGCGTAAGAACTTTGTCTAGGTTGAGTTACACACTGCTCAGTGACATAACACCAGAAAGGATTGTCCAAAAGCAAGGGATTTTTGTGAGTCAGTCTTCCTATTTACTGGCTGTGATGCGTGCAGAAAACTGTCCATATTATTATTATTATTATTTTAATCAGTAAGAAACCTTTAGTATATTTAAAAATTGAAAGATTTTTGAATGAAATAGGGGTTTTTTTGTTTGAAACCCGCCATAGAGGGTTTTTTTTTTTTTGTGTTAACCATTTGTCTCATCAACAGCTCATTCAGAAGTTTTCATCAGAAATGAATTTTACTGAAAATTTCATTTTAAAAATGGTTCCAGAACATGTAGCAACACTCCCCCCCCACCAAGAAAATAAAAACAAAACCAAGGAAAACCACCAAATTCAGTTGCACAACATTTTACTCTTACTCCACATTTTACTCTTTTCTATGCTTTATCATAGGCTCTGAAGGCTCAGGACAAAGGGATGAAATACAGAGATTCAGGAAAGGTGTACAAGTTCTCATGCAGAAAGCCAGGACTACTCTGGAAAGAAACAAATAATATTTCAAATGTTGTCAACCCTTGTAGTAACAACAGGGTAGATGGGATAAAGCAGAAACAACTAAATAGAGTTCTTGAAGTTTTTTAAATACCAGGTCTTGAAGGAAAGCTAAAGGATTAGACATTGTGGATGGACTTTTCTGGGCAAAATTCTTTCTTTTGGACCAGTCATTGTGGGAGACAGTTAAACTCTGAGCAAGACCAAGGTTTTATTTTGCCATTCCCAGCTGACCACCATCTAAGAGCTGAATGTGATCACAGTGAAAGTCTTCACAGATTGCAGCCTGCACTGTTAAACTGCAGACTGTGTCATTTTTACTGAGATGTTGATTTTGTTCCCTATTGTGGAGGCAGCAAAGCCTAATTAGCCTTTTACTGCTGTCTGTGTTCTTTGGACAGTCCCAGGGCTCCCATGCCACTGGTGTGTGCCCCTGATATTTTATATCGCATCTTCCGAATCTCCTAACCACTGCTCCAAGCTCTGATCTTGCTGCTCTCAGTATTTGACCTTATGTTTGTTTAATTCTAAACCTTTAGGCTTGGAAGATGTCCTGGCAGCCTACTAGCTTTCCTGTTCTTGCACACTTCACTCTCTGAACCTGAAGAATGACCAAGTCACTCTTTGACTAAGCTGCTGGTTTCTTTTTTAACCCATCTCTTTTTCTTGTGAATGTAACTCCAACAAGACTGGATGACTCTAGAGGTCTTTTATATCTTTGCAATTGTTGTTTCCAGTGTATTTAGTGTGTACACCACGCAATATTTACACTGTGCTTTTAAAAGGGATTTTTGATGATTCTGAAGTTAAGATATTGGAGTACGAAAGAGATTCAGGGTTGCTAGTTTTCATTAAGGTAAGCAGAAAGACGACTAACAGTGACCCAGTAATGTCTATACTTGCCTACAGAGAGAGAATTTGTGATATGTTACTGTGGGAAAGTCAAACTGGCATGAATTTAAGATGGATCAGGGCATAGTATGGAATATTTATAGCTCATGCACATGCAAATTTTATCTAGGCTATTGCGAGATTGATTTTTCTGCAAGCTTTTATAAATATTTTAGAGATAAAGGGGAAGAATATGACATTTTGTCTTCTGCCAAAGTGGTGAAAGGGAATCATGATAAACATCCCAGAATTATCTAAAGGAGTTCTTGAGAGATTTGTCAGCTGTTGGTATAAAAATCCAGTGCCCCATAAGACTGTTCAGTTCTGAAGAGCTGTCTCTTTCCAGAGAAGTCTGGGCACGTGTGCTGTCCTAATGTCAGCTTGTTAAATTTGCATGAAAAAAAGCAACAATTGAAAATTGAGTCATTTGCATGCATCACTTACTACTGACAGCCTAAGACTGAATTTTTCCTCTTGCCATGATCATGTGTAGTCCTTTCTTTGTGTAGGGAAACCATACTTGGAGGGTCAGCAAAGGAAAAGGCTTTTATACAAGACTGATTTTTTAAATTTTAATAACATTCGTTTGCAGATGTTAAAATATCTGATAGGATTTTTGAAATCTGATGATGGAGAGAAAATAAGACTAGATATGTAGGCAGAGAACTAAGCTGTCCTCATATGTTATTGTTGTATGTAATGCTGTGGAGTTGCTTCACTTATTCAGTGAGCAAGAGGTTTCCTCTTAGGAAAAAAATCTGCAGTTTTAGTAAAGAAGAGAGTGATTGAATCCTATTATCTCCTCACAGAGTGTCAATTTTTCTCTGCTTTGCATCACTGAGCATTCAACCTTGGAGTCACTTTGCTGTAATTACTGAGCCTCAGTTTCTCTCTGCCCTCTTAGAGCAACATCTGACCTCTGGGCCTGTGTAATGATCTTCATTATATGTAAACAACTCTTTGCTTACATTTGCCTTTGTATATGACCTTGAAAAGACATTTGTGCAACTGTTCTTCTCTTTTCTAAACTGAGGAAATAATTAGAAACAGTGCAATGGATGAATCAGACTCCAGAAAATAAAAGAGGTGAGTGATAGGACAGTTCTGAGTTCAGCAGAAAAGAAATATGGTACAAATTAAGGCAATAAGGTTCTAAAGGGCCAGAAGAAAAACCAATAAAAATTTCCTCAGGTGCTGAGATTTTTCCTGTTAGTGTGATCAAAATGTGCTGATAGCTAATGAAATCAGGTGTGTAGTATTTCTTATCCTTCTTTTACTCCTGGCCTTATCTGAAACCAGTAGGTGTCAGTGGAAGACTTTGTGAAGTGTTAGGTATGTCTCAGGGGATGAAACCCTTCAGCTGGCAGAAACATAATAATTGGATTTCATGCTTATGATGAGGTTAAACTCTGAATCACGTGCTTTCAACAGCCCTTTCTAAGCTTCTTTTCAGTCTTCATTGTATCAGTCCTGAATGCTGTAGTTTTCCATACAATAGTCCAGTCCCCCTTGGAGGTTTGTTCAGTGCTTTGATTCAGTAACAGCACTGAGGTTTACAGTCTATTTATGTATTGCTCAAGAAAGTAGTGTCTTTTGATAAGTAAGTCTTTTGAACTGTAAGGAATCTGTACAAGGATCTTCAAGCAGGATGAAAAAGGTAAATCTGGAAAGTTGTGGAAGAGTGAAAAGAAACCCCCTGATAAATTAGGAAATCCTGTGAAATGTCACCAGGACAAAGAATACCTAGTGTGACCGTAGAACACCTGCATTTTATGACTTTAGTGAAAACCTGTTCTGAAATCCATTTTCTTCCAGACATACTGGTTAGTAAATTATAAAGTGGTAAATAAGGAAATAGCTGTTCACAGGGTGATGTTAAGTTCCTCTTTGAGAGAAAAGAAAGGTCTGAATCTTCTTTATCCTCTTTCTGTGTAGTGTCAGGAACAGTGCTTGAACTGTCAAACCAGCAGTGGTTGTGGTTTGGTTTTTTTTTTTTCTTCAGCAAAAAAATTCAACTGGCCTGAATTTCTCCCTAATCTAACTTTCTTCCTATCAATGAACACATGCCTGAATGCAGCTGCTCTGATTATGTTTGTTTCTACAGCATGGTACAGATTTTGAATTCCATTGCTTTGCAGTCAACCACTAAAAACCCTGTAAAATCAGACATTGGCTCTGGATATCCCACAGGACAGAGGAATAAAACAAACAGAACTCTCCAGGCCAAGGCATATCTGAGGAATAGTTTTGCATAAAATGAGCTACAAGGCATTTAAACAACGGGTAAAGGTTTCTCCCTTTCTTTTTTTGACCAGGTATTAATTTTGGAAGTACTAACTCAGTTAACCTCAAACTTCCCCTCCATGTCTTCCTCAATTACCCACTGAGGAATTAAAAGTAGCCAAGTCAGAAAGATGTCAATGTTGCTGTTCTTCTTTTTGTCTTAATGCTGTGTTTAGAAGCCCAAGCCAAGAAATTTGGGCCACATGTTTTAACATGTGCTTGCCCTGTAGGGAACACAGCTTTACAAATACTGTTCAAATATTGTTTGATGGGGTTTGTTTTTTTTTTGTTTGTTTGTTTTGGGTTTGTTTTTTTTTTTAATGTGGGATGATAAGCAATTAAAAACATCTTCAATCAACATTAAACTGAAATGAGAACTTTACAGTTTTTTCAGAGGAGAAAAGGAAGATCTGAGTATATTTTAAAATTGAATAAAGTTTTCTTAATATTTTCTAAAACAGAAGGCATTAGTTCCTTCTCTCTAGATAACATTTCTTTGAGGGTCTTCCAGGACCAGTCACTTATTTTGATCTGCAGAGTGAGACTATGCTCTTCTATCATTTTCAGTGTTTCACCTGAAAAGCAGGATCTTTGAGAAGTTAGTGGCTGTGAGACCCCAGGGCAGGGAGCAGCAGGAAGCATGGTCAGGCCCTTTCCCCACATGAGGCAGCGCATCCCTCAAATTTGGCTCAGGCTTTCTTCCTGCAGCCTGCCTCACTTTTCATCAAGGCTGTTGGCTCCCACTGGACCTATTGAAGGCTGATACTGTATCACAGACCAGAGGGGTGAAGAGGAGGGCTGGCTGCCACTGACAAGCTGCTTGGAGAGTAGGAAATTTAGCTGTTCTGTGATCTTTAATGCTGAAACCTCATCATTACTCAATGTAGTGCCTAGTCCTGAATCTGACACCCTGTAACACAAAGCTATCACATGTGAAATATGGCTAATGAATTACTGCAGACTCTGAAAGCCCCTCCCAGCTCCAGGGCACCCCCTCAGTCAACAGGATTTTCCTGACTTGCTCATTGCAGGAGTGAGGCAAGCCAGGGAGCAAGGTTAGAAGCTCTCACACAGCAGAGAAAGACCAATTCTTCCTTTCTGTGTTCTCACTCCCTTCACCTGTGCCTTACCTTCCTCCTTCCTTCCCTTCTGCAATTGCAAAGCCTTGGAGATGTAAGCCTGCACCCATCTTTCCTGGCTATTAATTTCGTTCTCTGCTTGCATACAGACACAGGTGTGGGAGTCAAAGAAGACAGGATGATCCTCAGCCAGCTGCACTGCCACCAGGGAAGAGGGGTTTATTTGTATTAGTACAGACCAATGGAGTGAAGGGCACTATTTGTGCATGCAGTTCCTTTCCTTCCCTAGACGAGGAGCTGGCAAGGGGCTGTAGTACAGCTCTGGCTGCAGCAGCATGGACACTGACAGGCTGCAGACGAGCTTGCTGACAAGCTGAGATAAGCCAAAAAGGTCCTTGCCTCGAAGAAGACCCTGGCTGGACAGAAGCATGAACTTGCCATGTAGGATCTTGTAACATAAATTATTGTCTTGTAGTGAGGTGAATGGGTGAAGTGACAGTGAAGTTGGCCTGTAAAATTCTGAAGTGCATTTTTTTTCTGGAGTCTCCTAAGGGAGTACAACATGTTTATTCTGCTCCTTGTGTGCTGTTATCTGTTCTTTGTGCTGGGACTCAGTAATTTCCTCCTTGGCTCTGTTCCCATTGTGTCCAGAGCCTGACTATTTTTTGCATGAAGTGCTAAAGGATCTTGGTTGGTATGACTGTGAAAGGTGAGTGGCACAGCCCATTTGCTGGTGCCAGCATTCAGCTCCTGGTGGAAATAAAGTGTGGGTACAGTGGGTGTGTGCACCCAACTGAACTGGGGACAATGTGGGTGCTTGGTGTGGCTAACTCAAGCTTAAATTGTGGGTATGACTACTAAAAACCCTACGGACAAAGCCTTAGATGACAATTAGCTTTGTACTGCCAGCTCTGCCCTTTAAATTGTGCGTGCACTTTTTTTACTTCTGGAAACCTGAAGCAGACATGAGACGTAGAGAATAGCAAAAAACCCTGCTCTCTGTTTCAGAACAGCTTGGATCTATGAGGTGTAAAGTTCTTGATAAATGGGAAGAAACGAACACACTAGAGACTGTGAAGAAAGAAATAGTGGTTTATGCCGTGACGGTGCATATCATGGCAAACAGTCTTAAAAAAATCTAGGCAAAAAAAAAAATAAAAAAAAATCATGAGTTCTAAACACGTCCTAGTAAGATTTCTGGAGAAGTACTGGTGTCTATGGAGGTACTACATGATGGGCCTTTTAGCACTGAGATACTGGCCCTTGGTGATCTTTATTTTATCCTCACACACAAGATGTGCCTAGTTTGAGTGCTTCTGTGCTCACTACAGCATCTTAGACACTCTGCCCCTGCAATGGGAGCCTTGCAGGCTGACCTTCACTATGTCAGATGATGATCTACAGATATAGAGATTCATACTACAAGTTTGGGGATTTGCAAGTAAATATACATTAAAGAGCAGCATCATTATTTTTAACTTGTTTGCTTCTTAGCCTGGAGAAACAGGAAGGTTCTGCATGGGATTCTTAAGTATTCCAAGTTGGCATAATCTACCCTTGAAATGAATGTTGAAATGCCTAGTGACTTCAAGGAAGGAGAGACCAGACTGTCTCCTGATTCCCTTTGAAATCTCATTTCTGGATGCTGAAATAACTGAATATTTCTGAAGATTACTCACTAGTTTATAGGAATGACCATAGCTGTGAACACATTTCAGATGCAGACAGGAAGGCCAAGTTTAAGTTTAGTTTGAATCAGAAGTCTTTGATGGATCTTGATATCAAGTAATTGATTTTTTTAAAAATGAAAAATATTAATATGAATACTTGATTACAAAATAAAGTAGTTAATTTTTTTTAAATTCACAAATCCATCATTATTGATTTAGGTCTCATAGTCATTGGTGCTGTACAAAGCCAGCAGTGAGAGGTAGGCTTGTATTGAATACTGTGTAACCCTAGGCACAGAACTTGCAGAAATTTGTTCATGTACTAAAATTTGCATACTGAAAATGGCCTGTGTGAGGACCACTTAAACTATAAAAGATAGATGCTTGCAAATTTCTGCAGGATTAGTGCATTCAGCATTTAAAAACAGTATTCCTTTTCTACTGGCTGTTGTGCAGTTAGAAATAGCACAAGATCTCAATAAAGGCACTTTAACATGTCCTTGTCGCTGGTTACGCTGATAAATGTTCCAGCTGTGTGAAGTGAGGAGGTGATTTCATGCAGCTAGAAGTACAGTCAGCATGAGTAGGGGATAATGTGTCACTCCTAATGGTGGGCAAACAGCAGTTGTTCATGTAAGGCTTATGTCTGAGTAAACATCTAAAAGGTCAAACATGTCTCCAAACTGACCATCCCCTGAAGCAGTTATACCTGTTGACAGGAGATGAAATGGATTAATTATGTATACTATGAGTAAAACAGGTGCAAAAAAAACCAACACAGACAACCTGAAACAAAACCTGTGAAAAACACATAACCTGAAAATTGCAGGTATAAGTATATAGCCAATGTTCTTGTTATGTGTTTGATCATCTTTAAATTCAGTGGCATATTTAAAATAACTAATTTTTCAACCAACCCTGTGCACTGCTACCTAGGAGTACAAGAAAGAAGTCTATCACTTGTTTCTAAAGCAATTAACAGGCCTTCAACATCAGAGAGTTTTGGGGAATAAGGAGAATTCTTGGTTTGTTTAAAAGATTTACTTGGTATCAAGATATTAAAACAATAAACAGCAGCAGTAAGTAATGAACACTTTTTTTTCTTTTTTTTTTTTTTTTTTTTTTTTTTTTTTTTTTTTCCCCCTAGCAAACAGGACAACTTATCATCCATGTGCCTTATGTAAAGTTCCTGTGTAAGCTCTCTGAGATATGCTCCCTCATGGAATGATAACAAATGAAATATGAAACGTGTTCCTCTGAAAAAAATATCACTTTGGGTAGTTCTTCCTTTTGCTTAAAAAAAAAAAAAAAAGAATATTCAGAAGGTCTTTAAATACAAATTTCTGGTTTGTAGAGTGGGTTTTTTGGGGGTGCTGAGCTTGTGAGCTTGTCTGTACTGTAATGAAAAGGGACAGTCAGCAGATGGCAATGTTGTATAGCTGTCCCAACAGGAGACAGCCACATCAGCAAGGGAGGGAAACCTCTTACACTCCTTAAGTAGCCATAAGGGAAAATGCAATGGCCCCTGCAGGCCTTTGGAGACTTGGCCCTTCAAGCATATTTCGGCTGAATCCTTGTGTAGGGTTTCTGAGTTTGTAATACCATTTGTGGCAGCAAGACAACATTTAGAACCCCTCATTTGAAGGGGAAAACCCACTAAAATTAGGGAGCATTCTAATTAAAACAGTGCATTGCCATATTCTTTTAAAAACATTTCATAATGGTACATATGTACGACATGTACTTTGCCACAGAGGTTTTATTTTTAAAGAGATTTTCTTTTGCTGGAATGTTAACAGATCAGTTTAACTGATCTGTTACTGCCTTTTCATGCTCAAACTATAAGAGCATATAACTCATCAAAGACTTTTCTCCAATGCCAAATAAAAGTTATGTCCTTGGAACCCAGTGTGGTTCTGGCATATGGCAAACTAGTTTGTACATGAGTTACCTTCACGAGCTCTAATCCCAAATGACTGGAACTCTTCTCTTTGGCTCCAGCAAGTTCCAGATTAGGCCTGTTGTGCTTTCCCTCTAGAAAGTGGAAAGGTATGGGATATAATTCCTTTTTTTCCCCTTCTTTTCCTAAACTACTAGAGTACTTTCATCTAAATATGTAAACCAAAGCTGCAAAAGCTTCCTCCTTCCAACTGTACTGGAGGCACTGGAAGGAGGTAAAAGCCTGTGGTAGATAACTCTGACATATAAAATTCATGGAACAGCTCAGCAAGGGGAACTTGGAAAGACTTCTGTAAAATATAGGAACTAACAGATGTCTTGAAAGAAGTGAGTAATAGTTTGAATAAAATGATTTTAGGTTCTGCTGCACACTCTGAAGTCTGAAGCTCTGTGCTAGTAGCCAAAAAAGCAGGCATCATTTCAGATATAGGTGAAACGTGAAGTACAAAGCTCATTGCATTCAGAGTTTTGTCTAGCAGCTCAATCTAAAATCCAGAAATGGTCATGGGTGCTGAAAGACTTAAGTCATTTGTAGCCTAGTACTGGCTGTAGCAAAAAACAGTGCTGTGACACCCTTCCTTGTTTACATAGTAAGACCTGGTCTTACTGTCTGTTCAGTTTCCCTCAGGATAAAAAAATAGCAAGAAGAGAGGCTCTGTGTCAGACTCAAAGACATATGTAACTTGAGATATTATGCTAAATTAAAACTCCTGTCACACAGAGACTACTTACTATAATTTATGTCAAGGTTAATGGACTAAAAAGTATTGGAGTATTTTAAATGCTGATCAGACATTGCCAATTAGTATTGCTGCGGATTTTTTGTTATATACTGAAAGGAATTTCAATGTTTCTCACCATTTATGTCTTTTTTACAGGAAGTTGAAGGAAATAGCACAGGAATTTTAAATAAACTCAAAATCACTCAGGAAAATCAAAGGTGAGTATGAAATGTTCAAATATCTTTGTCAGTGTGGTTGCACAGAAAGTGTTAGAGAGATGGAAATGCCAGTCATAACGGCTTTGGGCCAAAGTAAGACAAATTAGTTACTGATAGCAGATGCATTCAAGTGTTCATTGCAGAACATACACAGCAGCAGCTGGGACTCATAATCAGATATTATAGATTTGACTTCAATGTGACTCAGAGTATTAAATAATAAAAATTGTGCACAGAGTTTAATTGAAAATTCTGATTGCTTCATTTTTTGTTTACAGAATCAGAATATTCAGAGTTGGAAGGGACCCAGAAGGATCATGGAAGTCTAACTCTTGGCCCTGCCAGAATGACACTGTGTGCCCGAGAGCATTGTTCAAACACTTCTTCAACTCTGTCAGCCTTGGCTGTATGACCATACAGGTACAGAACAGACACATTTTGGTAATTAAAGACTTATAAGTATTCTGAAAGCATCCTGCTGATGGTTTTTTACACCTGAAATGGAGAAGTTCAAACCGTTGTGTGTTCTGACATTGCCACTAGTGCCACTTTTGATAATTTCTTTGTGCAGTGAAATTTTCTTTATATTGGTAACTAGCTTGAGGTTCTTAAACTTCTTTAAAAAAAAGCCTGTTTCTTTATTTGAAAGGGGTTTATTATGGGGTCATCTCAAGCATTTAAAATAACGTATTTTGAAAAATTAAATCATGCATGTTTGATTATTGCTGCTGCCTGTCAGAAGTAAATATTGAACATATTTGTTTCTCTGGTGCTTTCAATATTTTGTTTTAGCACAAGACTGTTTATTCCTGCCATGTTTTTAGTCTTCAAAGCTCTGTATATTCCAAAGATTTGGATGAGGAGCCATCCAAACTAAAGCATGGTGGAAGAGAGGCTATCCCTTCTTATTTATCCACTGTCAAGACCACGAAATTTGCACACGTATACAGGTGTTTGTTTCAGTGTATTTAATGTAGCTTCAGATCGGTGGTTGCAAGTTTATGGTGCTGCTCGGAGTTTTGTTTTTCTTACCTGAAGTACAATTTGACAGAAACTGAGCCAATTTTCAATTGAGTTGAAAAATATTCTATAAAATATTTGAAATGTCTAGTTTGTTGTTCATGAGCGGTTTTGCAACTACAATTTATCAGTATAAGAAATCACTGAATGCAGGCAAATCAGGTAGTGGCAGGCTGCAGTAAATTTAATTCCTTAGTTTGCGGCATGACTAACTTTTTAGTTTATATCAGCATGAGCAATGCAAATGGTTTAAGCTATCAGTTGGAGGTGGACATCATAAGTTAGTAAAAGGCCTGAGGGCACACAGCCTCACTGACCTCATTTTGGGTCAGCCTTTCAGGATTTCAAACATTAGGCAGACATTATGGTGTTGCAACACAACACCAAGAGAAAAGGTTTCTCAGATTTAGATGGCAGGTGGTGTTTTGTGCCATAGGTACCCCAAACTGTTGCTGCAGTTTCCTGTTGTGTCCATGCACAATTATGACATTGTTTGTAAGAATACAAAATTATAGTTACAGAGCCAAAGAATAAGATCCATTAATATAGAAAAGAATAACTCTATTTTCATCTTATTGCCAACATTTTGGGTCAAAGGGGGTGTTATATTTGCTGACACTCACAGAAAATTTTACTTTTAAATTTTATTAGGGAAGTAAGACAAGATTTTTTTTTTCAAAGAAACTATGAGTCTTAGGCAAAAAAAAAAAAAAAAATAAATCCTGAACTCAGATCTTATGAAATATAAAAGTTTTTGATCAAATTATTTTTTCACGGTTAAGATAGAAAATCAATAATTCTACTAGTCTATGAAATCTTAAAATTCAGGCTAAGCTTCTGTTAGTTTTCTGTTTCTGGCTCTTGATTGAGAATTGTGTTAAGTTTCCTAAGACAGTATGTACAGTTATGTAAACGTTATGTACACTTATGTTTTTGGAGGGTGGCAGTGCGAATAGCTCTCAATTCAGGATCTGCCACCTAATAATCTAAGACCACTAACACACAATAATTTCATGAACATGCAAAGTAACCACTTTATGGTATGAAGTTATTTATTGTATATCGTGTTACGATTTCCTGGATGGATGCATTCATTAGGCTTAATGAGGGGGAGGAGAAGAATTGAAGAAGGAAAACAGTAAAGCAAAGCATGAAATCTAAATGAGCAGTCTCCCTACAAACAGCGGGGAGAGCACTTACTAGACAATGATTTGTAGCTCCTGCTTAAATTTGCAAGGATTTCTTTCTGCCAGAGCAGAATGCTAGTAGATCTGGAAAGTCAAAGATGATCACTAAATTATGTGCAAAATTAACTAGTGTTGTGGTTACTGATAGTTACATTCCTTTCAGGAACTGAACATAAGTCAGGGTTGCTGAGGTGTTAGAGATTATATAAAGGACCTGTATGAATAGAAGAGTTCTTTTCTCTTTCCTTCAAAAAGTATTGATGAATTATGTTCTAAGAACATGAGCAACAGAAAAGGTACAAACAAGATCATAAGGCATGATCACACTTGCATCTGCTTATTAATTGCAGAACTGTGCATGAATCTACTTTCTGGAATTCCTTTGATTTTGAATTGAGAGTTGCCTGATCTGCAGGTCAGGTATGGGACTTAGTGGGTAAATGGCAATGTCATTTGACAGACAAAACTTGGACAAAAGTAAAACTCAGTTCTTTCTGAGAGGATAATAGGATATATTTTGTTAAAAATTAAAGTTTGAGAACATTATCAATGTGAAATAATCGGTCAACCAAGAGGCCACTAGAAATAAAACATAAAGGTAATTAGTAGTAGATATAGTGGAATACAAGGTTAATTAGTCTCATTTGTATGATGTTAATAATTGAATGTAATCAACCCTGGGATACTTACAGAAGTACTCTCACTAAATGTTTTAAAAAATGTAACAGAAGGATTTTTACATTTTGCTTCAAGCAGAGCTTATGTATAAACCTTTTAAAGTAGCACACTGTCTTGGCATATTTGCATAATAAGATGCTTTGTAAAATGATTGTCCAAAATTCTGCTCTCCCCCACAGTGTAAGGAATCACATTTCTAGAGCTGGAATTATTCTCTTTCTCCAGGACACATCAAGAGGACCGAAACATTAATGGTAGCATGAGATTTCTGAATCAAAGTCTGTCTTGAGGCATAATTAACGGAAGGCGTCTAATTATCCTAAGTCAAAACTGTATCATCCTTTGCCCTTAATGCACATAAGAGAACATAGCTGACATTTAATTAGAGGCAAAACATGGATTAATACTTTTTCATAGCTTTGGTAGGAGCTTTCCTCAGGTGCTAAGAGATTGTCTGGTGAATTGGGCAAATATTTAGCCTGAGCCTGTAGCCAGCTGAACAATTTGAAGCAAACAATTTACTTAGCCAATTTCTACTGTTTCTGCAGTAAGAATATGATTTCTTCAGGCTTAACAGCCTTGAAAATTGTTTTTATTTTTAGTTGTCATTTGAGAAATTAAAATGGTTTGAAATACAAAATTTTGGACACTATTTTTCACCTCCAAGTGGATGAAGTCATAATATGGTTCTGTTTTCGTGGTTAGAGGGTTGTATCCACAGGTCTAGGAGAAGTAGTAAAATCAGTTTTGGAGTGGGCTTTCTATTCTAATTTGGATTGGTCAGCTGTCTCACTGTTTTGTAGAGATATTTGTTGTCAGGTCTTAACAGCTCTATTTGATCCATGCCTAAGTCATTGTAGGAAAGGAAGGCAGCAGGAAAGCAAATTATGCTGTGGAAATGATGATATGTTGAATTATAGAAATTTCTGGGACAGTGCCACAGATGTAAAACAGTACTTGTAATACCAGATCTAGAAAAGGTCTCTCTTATTTAGAAAGGTGGAGGGGGAATGCATTCTAGAGATGCTGCATTGAGGCAGGTAGCTTTTTGCCCAGATCCATTCCAACAAATTTCCAAGTTATCCAGTAAGATGTTATGGAATATGAACCACCCTCTGGAGATTATTCTTTCTCTCTATAGTGCCTGAAATTAAATGAGTTGGTCTGAGTTCCTTTTTTTTGGCTCATAGTGGGACGACCCCTGGGTGCTGCCTGTGTTTACCTAGGAATGTTGACTGTCACAAGCTTAGATCTCAGTTTCTGGTCAGTGTATCTGTTGGTTGGATGCTATATTTCTTTTTAGAAAGATGTGGGAGCTAATAGGTGGAATTTTGCTACCTGAAAAGGAAAAATTAATTTCTGAGAGTCTAGAAGAAAATACGTAAAGAAAGATAAGTACTGACCACTTCAAACATACTCCTAATATCTTGAGTGTCCCAATGGAATCCAGGCTTGAAAAACTGCTATTAAAACCCAGAATCAGATATTACAATGAAATGTCAAAATCAGCTATGTGTTTTCATTTTTGCATACACTATTGTGGATAGGTATACTCTCTGCATAAAGAGGCATTATCATATGGAATTTTTAGAAGATTTCTAGTGCTAATAATTGTTATATTAAACAGCTGTGTAGCTCTGTACAGTTTTCAGTAGACACTGCCCTCTTTCCGTCGTGGGTCCTTTCCATATGGGAGCACCAGCTAGTAATTATACTCTCAGGACAGAACTCCCATGTGGAAGTTATTTAAGTATATCAAAGCTGCATCTTCTGAATAAGATCTGGAAAGTTTTGGATGATGCCTTGATCTGTGGTGGTACATACTGGCATATGAATTTTTTTGTGTGTGAATCTTTTCATGGCCTCCAACTTTTGACTTTCATTTTATGAACTCTTACTGTGGCTGTAGTTTATTTTTTACAGCATAAGATGGGTTCAGATCAAGTGAAAGCATCTGCTTGATTTTTCAGAAAGCTTGAAAAACCAGGTCAAAGAAAAGAAGAAGCTCTTTCAACTGGAAGGGGTGTTAATACCTGTAATTAAACCTCTGCTATGAAGAGTGGTTGTTTATGAAGGAATGTGAATAGAAAGTAGGAAGGAAGCAGATCATACCAATTACATAGCTACATTCATGCCAAAGGTACATCTTTTTTCCCATGCACAATCAACCCGTGGAAAATTGATTCTTAAAAAAAAAAAATTAATAAGTAATCAAATGGAAAGGGAATGGGGAAATAGCCACACTTAGTAGCAAACAGGACAAACCAAAGAGATGGCAATGTGTCAAATGGATATATTTGCATTCATTGGAGGAACATTCATTCCAAGAGGCTCACAGATTGGGCATCCCAGTTTAAGCAAAATGCATTGTCTATTGCTGGCAACCTGGGATAAGTCATACAAAAAAACTGAAACAAAAAATCCAAAAAAGAAAAAGAAAAAAGCAATAAGACAAATAGGAAGTATCAAACCCACCATTTCCTAAGAGATAAAATGCCTCCCCCAAAAGAGAAACCCAGGGGTCTTCAAACTGCTTGAAGTTGTTTATTTGCTTGGTGGTTTTTTTTGTTTGGTTTGAGGTTTTTTTGATTTTGGTTTTTAGTTTGTTTTTGGCTTTGTGACTTCCTTTGTTTTATTTTTTGTTTGGTTTGTTTTTGTTCTCTTAAGTGTATATTTTTTGTTTGATCAAGTTTCATGAAAGGATTGTCACTGTAGTAGGTGTCACTGTAAGACATCAAGCTGAAGAAGTTACATCATGGAGCTGAGTTCTTAGGATTTTGCCTTGTTTTAGATTCAGGTCCATAAAAAATTTCTAGCTGCTAAAATTGAAATATCCTTAGTTATCTTCCTCTACCTTCTTTTTGGCTCAAGCCACTGTCTGAGATGAAGCCTAAATTCTGCAGTGGTACCTGTGGTGTCTCAGCACTGATGTGTGTCACTTGCATTGGACTCACGTAGGATCTACTACTGAGGCACTGCTGTCCCTACCTTACACAGATATCTCACATCATGATTCCAACTTGTCCTAAAATATGTCTGTTAGAATATTTTTAAAATTTTATTTTAGATCTGTGGGCCCTTTGTCCTGACTTCTGAGGAAGAGTACAAGAACAAGGATTCTCCTAAGAATTAGCAGTTCTCCTAAATTCCAGTAATTGACTTTTTCTTTGCATCTGCCATCTTCTGCTGTCCATGCTACTAGAGAGAATTTAGGCAAGCCATTATGAAAAAGGAAGAGAAAGACAGAAGTATTATCTCCATCCGTTGCTGTCCAAGATGGCATTTGTCTGTGGAAATCTGCTATAGAGTGACATTTTTAGAATGAAGTGGAAGGGATAGGATTTTTTTATGCATAACAAGGGCAGTCAGAGTTATAACAGTTACAGCTGAAAACAGGAGAAGACTTGAAAGTAAGCCAGAATCCCTCAGTAGTATCTAATATGTGAAGTAGGAAGGGAACATCCTATAGCAACATATGGTGCTGCTCGCTGTTGCAGATAGCACTCTGTGGAAAATGCTTTCTGAATTTGGGCCCATGGTGTCAGTTTCCTCGTCTGGCTAAGAGATGGAAAATGGAGAGTAACTGCTATTTGTGATTACCCTGGAATGTATTCTGTGAAGGTAATTTAAAATATGTATGTAAACTTTTAAATTTTTTGAACATTTTGGGTCATTTCAGTAAAGTCAGGGCAGAAGAAAGTGATTTGAACTTTTCAAGGACAATATATGCATTCACTTCACAATATAAACCAGTCACTACCTGAGTCTGATCGATACTTATGTAAAAGTACTGATTAGTATTCTGTGAACACAAATGTGTGTTTTGACTACACTAATTATTACAGCATATTTTTAATAATTCTCTTCTTGTAACCCTCAATTTATCTTTATTGCATTTATGAAATAAATGTAGGAGCTCCCAGAAGGTGAATTGTAATATTATTTTGTGCTCGCCTCTCATCAGAGACTCATCAGAGCCAGAAGTTTACAAACATCGATTAAGTTTCACCATTCTGCCATCTGGGAAATAACTCTTCTTACACCCATGTTACAGATGGATAAACACACAGGAGCAAAATAACTTGGCCAGGATCATGTTGCCACTTGGGAGTAGAGACTTCACACTGTCTCCCAGTCCCTCACTCAGGTCCAACCAGTAAGCATGCTGCCACACAGTTTACTTACATTTTGGACAGTTTTTAATGAACTAAGTTGCCAGGTTTTTTTTCTTCTGAATCATCCAAAACTTGCCAGCATTTTATTTTAATAAATAATGCTCTGGCCAATATTTATAGTTAAATATAATGTTTATTCTCACCTTTGTTTGGTCCTAAAATTCATGTATGCTGCTAATGTGGGATGACAGCAGACAAAGCACAAATAATTTTTTGTGATTTCCTTTTAAGACTTTCCATTGACAACAATGGCTTTTGGATCAGTTTCTCGTATCCATATTGTTGATCTCTTCAATTCCTCAGTTAGCTTCTTTTTTCCTTGCACAGAATCCTTTCCTTTTTTCTAATGATTTTAGAAATGTTTCTAAAGTTTGGTTGATAAGGCCTGCACAAGGGATAAGGAAAAGGTTTTTTTTTCGCTTGTGTATTCTTTCTGTATTGTTGGTAACCTTTGAACCTAATAGCGATGTGTCTAATTGTTGGCAGAAATACTAGGCTTCTAGTTGTTAAAATTGTTCTCTTCCAATTCCAACTCTAGGTAATTAAAATTTTTGGGTATGGATGGGATTTAAATGTCATCTCTGTTCTCCCTTATGTGTGATATGAATGATAAAGGCACAAGGCCCACTACTGCAGTATTTGCTCTACAACACTGGAGGATGTACTTCCATGTGAAAAACGGGTCATTACTGTTAAACTGCTGGACTTACTTTTCCTTGAGAGAAGGTGCTAAAGAAAACTTTGTATGTTACTGTAGTGATAACTTCCAAATTTTAGGGACATTCTCACGAAAGGAAGCCATCCTTTCTAACCTATGAGATTTAGGAATGTTAACTAATTTTTTCTGATTTTGGCACTGAGATGGATGATCATTTAAACAGATGGGTAGATAAACTATGATAATTCTCTTTGTAATAAACATAATTATTATTTAAAAATATGTCAGATTACATCTCAAGTGTTAGCTTAGGGAGCAGTCAGGGAAGGGCTGGTATTATTCTGAGTGAATATTTACTGTTATGTCTGTTCCTAAGTGAAATCCAATCATAAGGTACACAGATTAATCCCAGCTAGGTGACTCTAGCCAGTATGATGGATGAGGTTACCTGTGTCTAAAGAATGCAGGTTATTGACATGAAGAAGATCTGCATAAGGATTTGATTCTGCCCAGACAGGCTTTTTGCTTACCAAGGGCTAGAAGTCTGCCAAGCACCACAGCACTCATAGTTGACTGCTTGCCATTTGGATAAGTGGTAATAACTTTAAATCACGCCCAGGGAATAGCAGTGTTTCCCAAGTAGATGTGAGCAGCCAGAGGGTGGGAAATCATAGGACGTCTTAGAAGCAAGAAGTGATAGGAAGAAGATTTGCATGAGAAGATCTGAAGTGTTGAGGAGAAGCAGAAAGTAGAGAATCCCAGATCAAATACTCTTCTGTTTAAAAGTTTTATGTCCTCTGATTGTGCCAAGCAGCAAGATGCTGGGACCTGAGCTTTGAATGTCTAACAGTGGGCTCCATGTGAACCTTTGGAGATGAGAGAAGTAGGAAGCTTTCTTTTCATGTTTCATTTATTTATGTATTTATTTAGTAACATATTTAAATTTCATCTATTTAGCTTCTTTCAGTAAATTATTTATTTTACAATTACCCGAATTTTGGTTGAGTTCAGTTTGATTTCAGGGTGCTGGCAAATGTAAAGATCACTTGTTTTGGGAAGGGAATTTCAAACTTGACTGTAGGATTTTTTTTTTCCCTTTTTTGCTGTCCAGTAAATTTATTTCATTACCAAAACAAATCTCAGCATCTGCCCAGCCGCATAGGCCAGTTTGAAAGTTGATGATAGAGATCCATGTGAAAGGAGACTCTTTTGGCTAATGGTGTAAATTAAGAACAGAATAGTCTGATCCTCTAAAAGTAGTTTGGATCCAACATTTAATTTAAAGACAATTTTAGAAGATTGAGTAGGCAACACTTGTTCACGTTTCTCAAAAAAAAACCCCACCACGGCCTCCCAAAAAAATAAAGCAAACAAAACAACCCAAAAAAGCCTTTTATTCTTATACCTTGAAAGCATAAAAAATTTCATTACATCAACTTCAGATGATAAGATAAAGAAGAGTCCTTTGATTAATGTAAGAATGGAAGAGTAAACAATCTGAAGTATATTAAATGAAGTATTAAAAGACAAAAGACACTGCTCTGATGCATTCAAGAAACGAGAAATCTGTCTCAGTCCTGGAAGAAGATTAGCAGAAGAGATTTCTACACCTGAACATGCAAGGTTTTGGTAGAAATTTCCACAGGACCCTTAAAATAGAACATTTCTTTCCTTAAGTCCCAGGAGAGCAGTCTTTCTAATTGGGTTTTAAGATATTCTGTTTCAACATTTACAAACAGAGATATTTCTCTTTGAATTATTATTTTCTTCTCATGTGTGTTTTTCTCCTGCACTCTGAAAATCAACTAAAAATTCCATGTAAATACTATTTTATTCCAGGTCTATTAATAAAATGAGAAATTATATTAAAAAAGAATGATCTGTAAAGCCAGAATTATTCTCATAGTGATAAATATGACACAAGATTAGATGGTTATTTTCTTCTTTACCCTGTTCTATTCTGATATGTCAAACTATCCTTAATCCACCAAGCTGGAGCATGCAAAGTTTTTTAATATAAATCATGAGTTGGGTGTTACATCACAGAAAGAGCTGGAAGAGTGCTCTTGAAAATTAACTGAGTCAACACCAGTTTTGCCTGTTGTTAAAATCTTTCAAATGTAGAGGTGTAGCAGATTCTCATCCTCTGTAGCTTGTCTTGTCTTGTGCTTCAGTTTCCTGACTGTTAGCTAAAACAGTTTTCTCTTTTAGAAAGTCTTTGTAAAAGAACATCTCGCCGACTTCTTGCAGTCTTTAAAAAGGGGAATTACTGTTTAATGAGATTTCAGCCATGCAGTTTGATGGAGGGAAGAAGACTGTCCTTCAATAAGTGAAACATCTTTTAAATAAAGAAAAGGACCAAGGCTTCTGAATACTTATGCAAACACTTTGTCTTAAATAAAAGCAGAGGTTGTTCAGTGGCCAAACTCTCACCACTGTGGAAGCAGTACTAGGATTTCATTCACAAGTTTTGTGTCATGGGCCATATAAGGCAGAGGTGAGTCTGTTTATTGCCAGATTGTACATTATAACAGGCAAACGTAGAGGAATGTGAAAAAAACACCTGCTTGCAAAGGGATGAACCCCATGGAGAGGCATGAGGAAGACCTTTGTCAGTAGAATTCATTTGAAACTGGAGGAAGTCTCCTTCAATGGCCCATTCTGTAGATTCTCAACTTGTACTCTTTTTGTTACTATCCAGGAAGGGGTCTTCTTTTCACTTTCATATTAGACATGTCTGTACAGTGTCAGGGATGGTTTTTCAGTTCTGCAGTTCACATGGTTTGCTTGGTTCATATCTCAGGTAATGTTCAGGATTGTAAATTACCATCAGCTAGGAAAAAAAAAAGGCTCACTATTCTCTACTACCTTAAAGTAAATTATCTCAACTACTTTGATTTTTAGTATCTATCTGTCCAGTGTTAGGGACCTACTTTATTAGGTCTTTTATTATATCTTTTGTAGACTCCAGCACTATATTTCTTCAAATGAGCAAGTGATTCCCCCTTATTAACTGACAGGAATGAGATACTTACCTGAATTCCCTACAAAACCGGGATGGAACAAACAATTGTAGTGTGGCATGCATTTCTTCTATGTTGTTTGTCTAGTTAATTAAGCCATTATCAAAAGCAATTAAATTATTTAACCTGGAAGAGTTGGTATATTTAATCTCTTTTACTCTTTTCCAATAAATGAAGGGCAAGAAGTGGTAGTAGTAGCAGTAAGATATTGTAATTAACATTTAGTTCTGTTAATGAAAAAAAAAATTGATGGAATTGGTCCGTTACCTAAGTGAATGCAGAACAGAACATTTAAAAATGCCTGTTTATGCAGTGAGAAAACTAGTTACTAAGCTCTCACAAACTGATGAGTGAACAAAGTGATGCTATTGTTAATGCTTACATTGCATCATTGATAATTGATATCATTGCATCATTGCTAAGCATTGATAGTGCTTATCATCTAATTTGGAGCAGATTCTAATATCTAAAATCTCCATCATCCTTATCTCTTTGCTTGTTTTTATAAAGCACTGTATTTTGGGCCAATGTCTTCAGTAAGAAATGCTAGGTAACCCTGTGAATTACTCCTATGTGTTCTTTAGAAATTTGCAGAATAGAGCCAAGTCAGGACATCCTGACATCATGATAACAGCTGAGAGCAGTCTGGACATTTCAAGACTTATAGGTGGGTATAGACAGGATTGATGTGGTGCCAGAGGGCTGGGTGGGGGAGCAGCTAGTTGTATTTTGTAAAAGACTGAGTATATTAAAATTGGTAACACAGCTTTTTTGAAGCTATGGGCAAAGATCACAGTGAAATGGGACCTTTGGGGTCTGTGAGTTGTCTCCTTTTCCCAACTTGTTCTCTCACTCTTTGAAGCTTAAATATCTACAGCCCCTCCTGATAACTGCACACAAGCCTTTCTCCATGCAGACAACTGCTTTCTCTGTTCAGACCTGTTTGCTGCTCTTCTCTTCCCCTTTTCAGGGGTCACACAGGTTTTCTACTATTCTGCCTGCTTGCAGGGGCTGCCTGTACCTCTTAGATGGCCTATTGCTTTGCTTTGATCTGTCACACAAGTTTCCTTCAGAGGAGGTGCAGCTGTGTAAGATAAAAGGACATCAGCACACAGTGAAGTTGGTAATGCAGAGGAAGAGCTGCATGTTTACTATCATTGTTTTTCTGGTATTAGGACTGCATAGCATTTATTTAAGGCTGTAGTAATGTGGCAGGTCTGGTTACCGGACATGACCAAGCTAGGCAAGAACTTTGTTCAGCAGGTGTGCTAATCCTACAAAAAGAATATGAGGCAAAGGTGCAATTCCCAAGAGCAAGGTGCATGAATGGGAACATCCATAGCTTGCTGATGCAATGTAAGTTCAAAGCTGAATGCTGATTTTTGGAAGAGGTAGGCTTTTGTATAGATTAAGTACACTTGCATGCTCTACTGTTTATAAAGAGTATTCATACATAAGCATGTGTTTCTTATTTTTACTTAAATGAATATAGGAGTGGAAAAGCAAATTAATATTTAAGTAAGGAGCCAAAAAAGGTATAAAATCTTACTGCTCCCATGTAACAAGTGATGGGACTAGAAGAAATGGGGCTCAAGTTGTACCAAGATTTAGATTAGATATTAGGAAAAATTTCTTCACCAAAAGGGATGTCAAGTGTTGGGACGGACTGCCCAAGAAAGTGGTTGAACCAGCATCTCTGGAGGTGCTTAAAAGACATATAAATATGGTGCTTAGGGACACAGTTTAGTGCTGGGCTTGACATTGTTAAGCTAGGAAATGGACCCAATAATCATAAAGGTCTTTTCCAACCTGAGTGATTCTGTAATTATTTAAGTGTCAAAGAATCACCAAGATTTTAATTAAAGATGCTATAAAGGTAACAGGGATGAAAAGAAATATGCTGGGAAAGGAAAATGTGCGGATAAGGCATAGTGTGCTTCAGTCTGTATTACAGCACAAAGGGAGGTAGAAAATAGGATAAGCAGAACAATAAACTGGAAAACTTGATGTTCAAGGGATGTCAGAAGCTGCTTGCAAAAAGCAGGCAAATCTGATTTTTCTCTTTGGGGTTAAGTGCTGTAGATCTTTTCCAGATGGCATGGGGGGAGGGCTGTGTGTATTTTCCAGTTACCTGTGTTGTATCCACTGTGATGGACAGGGTTCACACCCACTTGGGCTGAATTGTAGCTCTGTACTGGAGTTCTGCAAGGGTATGGGTTTCAAAAAGAGATCTTTCCAGTGTATCCTCTTGTTATTTTGTTTTAAAAGACAGCACCTTCCATCTTCCTTTGGCTATGGGGCAGGGGTGTGCCTGCGAAGGGAAATCTTTGCTACCCACAGTGTATTGCTCATGGCTTGTTCGTAGCATTCCTAGAGGGTAGCCTTTTTTAGGATTTCTGCCTGTGCCTGCCACGTCTGATCTATCTTCCTGAGTTCCTTGGTGTTTCCTTGTCTGCCATGAGCTGTCTGAATCTTCTGACTTTCAGCAGCAGCTGAGCTGTCCCAGTTCCCTCTGGGCAGCTGAGTGATGTCCTGTGAGATGCCAAACAACCCAGAGCCTCCCAAGGCAGCCTCACAGTTCTAATCTGAGCTGTTTACAGTGAGCAGGTAATACATTTTTAAGAAGTGTTTCAAGGTAAAGTTATGAATAATGTTGAGTAGAATTGGACCTCTAGGAAGAATAATTTCTTTAAAAACCTTCTAGTATGGTCTGGGTAGTTGTCTAGGACCTGTAAATATTTGATTTGAGTCTCCCATCTGCAGAAATGCTCTAAAGATTTCTTCTGTGAGAAAGGCTGCTGATGATGAATTTTTTCTGCCTCTGTGTGTGAAATTAAGGAATTCCTGGCTGCTTCTATGAAAAGTGAGCAGCTATTTTGGCTGTGTCAAAAAGTTGACTATGTCATGGTTATCCAACATTTTAAATTAAAGCTTAATTTGAGGTGATAGAACAATGCCTTTCTTTGTATACTACTGCTAATATTGCAACTGAGTTGAGAACTGCAGATGTTGTTTGATTCATGCTTTTTATAAGTTTTAAGCTAAGATTGGATTTCTGTAGCCTGCAAATGTGTACAAGGATAATTCTGCCATCAGTATGCCAACATATTATAAAACCAAGTATATCAGTATAAACCCAAGCTATTTAGTAAACTGCACTCATTCCTGCCACAACTTTGCATGTCTTCTCAGTCAGTCTTGCTAAATGTTGCATTTTGTTATTATTGCTTAGTTGAGGAGAGGAAACACAGGCATTCTAACAACTAGGATGCTTTATTTTTGAATTCCAAGTCCCTTCTTAGATGAAGGTAGTAAAGACATCTATCTGAACTCTTTTTTCTCCTGCAAGTTAATGCTCTGGATTACAGGGCATTCTGGCTCAGTTGCTCTCATGGTTTGTTTTTTATGTTGGCTTGTTGGTTTGTTTGGTTGGGAGATTTGTTGTGGGTTTTTGTTGTTTGTTTGGGGGTTTTGAGGTGTGGAGGTTTTTTTGGTTTGTTTTTTAAATGTTCCACTTTGAGTATAAAATATTGGAATATTTTTGCTATTGAAGACCAGAACCCAAGTGTCCCAAGTCTCAGATGAATGTCCCAGTGATCAGTTATTTACCTGTCTCTCCAGCACTTGGCAAACATTTCAGTGTCTCATCAAAGAGGATCAGCATGCACAGGAAAGACTGCTGTTGTGGCTAGGCTATCCTCCTGGGCATGATGCAGCTCTGTCCAGGCAGAGTAGGGAACTTACATCTAGCCTCAAAATTTCTCACCTCAGCCAGTAATGAGCTTTTCCTCATGTTCAGGTGGTTCAGATTTCTCCTGATCTGTTTGCTTTGAGGATTTAACACTGCTATTTTGTACTCTTTCACCTTGAAAAATAAAAGCCCCCAAATTGAAGAACATGTAAGAGGCAAACATTGGTATTATAATTGCAACTGCTTTAACTGAGTTAGCGAGGGCATGACTCTCTTTGTGCTCTAAGAAAAAGGATTTTCTGTGAGAATTATATTCAGATGTTTTAGCTGTGAATATTTGATATTGTGCATGCAAATTAGGTTGATTAGCACTTCCAGGAGTTCTGTATATTTGTCTGAAGTGTGTACATGCACAGAGGTGAATGGCTATTATGCAATATATTATCATCATTAAATATATATAATAATTAATTTCTCAGTGTGCATGTATTGCGATTCACCATAATTTTGTGTGAACTTGAAAGGGCCCTTCTGCATTTTGAAATACATCCCCACTGTTATCTTAACAAATGTTGCTCTTTGCTGCAAAGTCAAAGTACATTTGAATATAAGGGCACTTACAGCATATTTATATCATCCTGGAGCAACCACAGGGAGAACTTGTAAGGCTGTAAAGCCTAAGCAACCAGTCACCATCCATAATTGTGGGCTTTTGTTATTAACCCCTGTGACCAGAGTACTGCTGGATGTGGAATAAAACACATAAAGTATTTATCGAGAAATAATAAAAATGCATTCCCCAAACAGAATTTTTACCTGCAGTCTCACAGACTGAATTTGTGAAAAAAAAACAGGAGTTGAAAGAGCAGCCTGCTAAAAACTATTGGCCACAGGGAATATAAAAAAAAAAGAAGACAATAAATCTGCAGCTGAAAAATATTGTCAAACAAATGGAATCAGCATTTGTATAAAAAGGTTCAGAGCAAATTAATTGTTTTCTTGAATTCCTAACTTTCCCCAGGACTTGAATGAAACTAGGATGAACCTTTGTTTTGTTCTGGTAATATTTATGTCTTCCAACTAATTGTAATTTTTTTATTGTATGGATGGCTGAACAAAACCTTCTGTTACATCTACTGTCAGACAAAGTGTTTTCAGTGGCATATGAAAATAGGCAAAATTCTGTTTCTGCCGCCTTTAAAAATTGGCCTCCCATGTATTTATTGCAACAAACATCTCTACTACTTGATACTAAATTGTACAATGAGGCCACAGAGTGATAGGGGAAAGACAAGTGATAATGCTATAATCCGGAGAGATAAAGCAGGTTCAGATATTTTGATTGATATTATTATCTCACTTGAGAGTAATCTACACCCATCTGAAGAGGACCACTTTACACTCAAAACCAAACCTGATATTTTATGTAGGACCTCAATGGTGTCCAAGCATTGTGCCTATAAACTGCACCAGGCTAATCTTTTTTTTTTTCTTTTCGTCCCCAAGGTCTGAAAACCAGCTAAATAATGTCCTTCTACTACTGCCCCCAGCCCACCAGTGTTGCTACAAAACCCAGGGATGATTTCTGAGAGAGACACATTTTATTTTGCGTGTGTTACACCCAAGTAAATTATTTTTCTTGAAAAGAATGGTTTTTACTCACTTGCACGCTGGTCTGTGAAAAGTGTTTACTCTCAGGAGATAACTTCAGACTTTGTCCTCAAAATTCATGCTGTCAGTTGGGTTTCTGATAAACAAGCAATGCTACCTCTTTCCTATTCACTTTTTCTTCAGTGAGCATTCCCAACAGGAGTAGGACCCCACAGCTGGTGAAGGTCGAATACTTGCTAAACGTGGAAATGACAGAGTACACTGGGAACTGAGTCTGGCCAAGGAGCATGGTTGTCTGCTGAGGATAACCCTAAGGCACTTAATTTAAACTCCCAGCAGGCAACATCTGCATAAAAGCAGTTTTTGCTTTGGGACAGACTAGAAATGTCAGATTCCTGATGAATTTTATACTCTTCCCCTCATCACCCCCCCAGCACAAGCTTATCCTCTCATGTATACGAAAACAGTCAACATGGATTCCATTAAAAAAACTTGGAAATTTTCATGTGGTATTCTCACCATGTCCATCATAAAAAGAAGGGCCAGAACTGTAGTGGCAATCACTTGTGTATGGATGCATGCTTTAGCACCTTATGGACAAATAGCTTCTGCCTTTTCATGTCCTCTAAATTAGCATATAGTGGAATTGGCCCTGCTTCTGAGTGGCAATACTGTGTGTTGTTTATTTGGTTCCTAGTTTAAAGGTATTATAGGGGCAAAAAACATAAAAGAAATGAAGCTCCACAGGCAGTGAGAGAAATTGCTAAATAATATTTGGACTTTTATACTCCAGACTGCTGGGGGAAGGTGCCGTTCAACAGCCATGGCCATTTTTCCTGTTCTCTCCTGCTACCTCTGCCCCAGCAGTTCTTATTATTGACCTGGGACTGAGCACAAAATAATATTATTTTCAGTTCTTTCCTGCACTCATCTTTAAACTTGATGGGAATTCTTTTAATATCAAAAATGCAAGTAAGAGAAATTAATGTTCTAAAGCCTAGAGTGGATTATTAGATTTGCTGAAAATGAGAGGAAAGACTACTCCAAGTAGCAGTAAAGTTTTCAAACACTTTATGTCACAGGTGGTATAGTCTGCTATTAGAGTCCTAAAAAAAGCAGTTTTCATGCTTGTTGCAATAAATCCCATTTATATGATGATGAGGGAAGAGGAAAGAAATGAGGAGGAGAAGACAAAATTCTCAGAGGAAAAGTACTGTGGTTGGCACTGACTTCCCCTGGAAAGGGAGAAGATACAGGAAGTTTATCTGCTCCTTACTACTATGTGTACATACTTCACCAGAAATAGGTATAGTTGAAAGCATTTTTAAATACTAAAACCCAAAAATAACAACACTGGCTGGAGACCATGACAGAAAGTGTGAAAACAACCTACAAGTGGTTTGTAAGGGTCAGAGAAGATAAATTAAAGGGAGGGACTGTGATGTTGTCCATATAAAATCTGAGAAAAGACAATACTCACTGAGGGTCTGCATGCCCAGAGCTAGGAATAGTCAGGGTATTTGAGAAGTATGTTCGACTCAATGTAAAATAATATTGAACCTGTTTGAGGTTATGTATTAGGTCTGGGCTGCTCTGTGAAGTCCTAAAAGTTTCATGTTCCTACCCTCAGAAGTTTGGCTGGCTGATGCTATTTCAGTAGTTTTATATTTGGGGTATAATCCCATTCTAAGACTTTATTTGAAGCTAAAATTCGGGAGGTATTATTCAGATGTTAAAATATGAGCTTGAATAATCAATAGGCTACTCCATAGAAAATAATAGAATATTTTCCTTTTTGTGTTTTCGCCTCTTTGTAACTAAAAAATCAAATTGTTCTGTCAAGATATTTCACAACAATGGAAGAAGATGTTGACTGAGAAGAAGAAAATGTTTCAACCCTTATAAACTGGTGAGAAAAATATTTTAGCTTTTGTTCTGAATCAACTTGAGTCACTGATAGCTATAGTAAAGTCTGTAGGGTATTTTACTCCTCTCATGTCATGAAGTGTATGAGAATAGGGAAGAATTTTACTTATTTTACTTTGACTTGTGGTGAAAAATCTTCATTTCTACAAAACAAGAATTCTGACTTTGTTACCTCAACTATCCACATGGAGAAGATGGCTACATACCATTTTGCAGTGTTGTTAACAGGTTATGAAGACCAACTCTACAAAGACAAAGCTCAGGATGAAATTGTGTATTCGAGCAACTTTTTAATGGAGAACTGTTTGTAATGAAATGTATCAATGCTCTGAATGTACTCACATTCATCTGAGGTATGAAACCTTTACCCTCAACAAGTCTGAAATCTTGCTCTTGCACTGGAACACTCACATCTCTGATTTGTCCTCTCTTTTGTACTTCTGACTTGACAGTAGCTACCTTGTGATATCTTTCAGAAAGAAAGGAGTACTTCAGCCCATCAGAGCTGAATTCTGCATTTCTTAAGATAACAGTTTAATTTTTAAATGTTGAGTTTATTCTTTTATAAGTAGAATCTAAGTTTTACTCACTGGTGAGTGCTCATGAAGAATAAATGTAAAAACCTCAACCAAACACCTACAGGTTTACTTCAGATTTCTTCTGTTTTCTTTCTTTTGTGGTCTTAACTAATGAACTTAAAAAGATCTCTGGTGAATAAGCGTACCAGATTCTGGCTTTATGCTGGGAATTTCTACTGTAAATGCCTTTGAATCAGTAATTTATACCTCCCCCCCTCCCCAGTTTGATTGTTTATCTCATTTTTTCCTCTTTCACACACAGCAGTGTCCTCCTCTGTTTTTGTGTCTTACTTGCTGACTACTTGCTTCTGCATTTAAAGAATATAGGTACTGGGTAGAAACTTGAACAGTTTTACTTCGTTGGTTTTGGTTTTTGTTTGTTTGTTTTGTTTAATTGTACTTGTATCTTCAATTCTCTTCCTGCCTGTGTAACCTTCTGTGATGAATTAGGTGAATTTTGTCCTGGAGTTACACAATCCAGGGAGTAATCTTCAAGACTTCCTAACACTTTTATAGACTGGGTGGATATGATCAGCCCAGGTTCTGTCAGTGAGAAACCTGGGCAGCAGAGCATCAAAGCTATCATCTGCTAACAGCACACTGCCACGTAGGGTATAGCAGGGTGGCAAGAAAACCATTTTGGCACAGAAAAAGAAGAAATCATTCCTATTATGAGTTGTCAGTGGTGTTTTTCAGGAAAGCAAAGGCAGAGGGAACTTGTACTCACTAAGAACAGACGCTGCTTTTAGTGGAACAAGTTGCATGCATTTAGTTAATGGGGTGCTTAATTTTTTATTTTTTTTTTTTTTTGGGAGTTAAACTTTCTGGGCTAGCAATTTCACATTTACTCAAAAAATTCTTTAACAAGATCTATATGCTTCAACCAGCATCCATTTATGTTTTTGAACTCCATACCTATTATGATATATCCCCTGAAGATCAGTATTGAACTGTATATTCATTGGATATCTATTTAAAATTTTCATTAACAGAGGAAATCCCAGTCTGCTTCTTTAGAATAACATTTTTTTTCTAAAGTACTTTACCCCATAGTCCATATTTTCTGCCTATTTACAAAACCTAAAGGCAATGAATTGCTGTTGATTACATTATTCAGCTATCAGCTTGTTTTATTCCCTCAGAGGGTGTGGGAGGAATGCTCCAGAAAAGCCTATTGGAAACAGCAGTGCTCCTGCTGCATTTATTCAAGCTTGGGGTGGTTCTTACTGGACTCCTGTGAAATGATGGTGCTGTGATACTTTGAAAAGTAAGAAAAAAGAGGAATCAGCTTTTAGCTCTGATTAGAAAGCTGCTGCAAAGTTGCATTTAGCTTCTCTCTCTTTTTTCGTATTAAAATCTGTATTCCTGTGTTTAAAGTCATTTAACTTGAGTCTTCTTCCCACAGGAAAAAAACACATTTTCCCCTGAATTTCTTCCCTTTTATATCAAACTATTTCCAAGAACCCAGTGTTTCACCCTTCCATTTAGGATACAACTGTTTACTCCTCCTGCAATCATCATTTGTATTGCTCATCATTTATCACCACTTTGCTCTTCTCTCTGTGACATCAAAAATAAGCCATAGCTTTACTCTTAGGACCTGGCTGACCTTTCTCCATGCACCCAAAGCTCAACTCTCATCTCCAGTAACCATCTGAAAATCAGCAGTGCCAGACACTTGCATCCTAATCGTTTTTTCAGTTCTTGGGCGAGTACTTTTGTGCTGTCTCCTGTTAGCACAGGTGCTTGTGAGCAGTTCCAGTACTCTCCTCCATCACCTTGAAGTGATCTCATTGCTCTCTTCCAAGTGCCTGATTGTAATTTTCTTTAAAACTTCCATAACATCTACCAGGCTTGGCAGGAGCTGGCCTGCCATGCCTTGGGCTGCCACCAGGCTGGCTGGCACCAGCTGTGGTGATGAGTACTCATTTCTCCTTGCTTTGAAACCCTTGCCTTGGTGCCTGTTTGCTTGCATTCAACCCCCAAAGCTTGGAGGCTGTTGCTCGGAATTTTATGGGCTTTTATGTGCAACCAGCAGGCTTGCCTTGCAAAGGCAAGATTAGAAATCTGTGCCACAGTTGTAGGGGAACATCCATCCACTTCCTTGTTATGTATCTGGCAATTAAGTTTGGCTTGATTTTCTTTGGGATATAGGAACCAGAAAAGGCAATGGTGCACTAGTAATATTATAGCATTCATTATGCAAGTCCATAGGTATTTGTAATAGGTGCATGCCCAGATTCAATAATCATGGGAGGAATTTGTTTGCTGTATGATGTGAGCTGTAGTGTCACCCAGATGTGTGTTCACTACCAGCCCCACAGGGATTTCCGCCCGTAACTCCTGTCAAAACTGGCAGCATTGTTTTGGGTTCTCTTTCTGGCAATGCAAGTTTACATCAACTTTTTCTGTTTTCTTAATAAATTTATGTTTGATTAATTTTAATGGGATATATTTATCAAATACAGAGGATAGAGGTTTGTAAGCTGAAATCTACTGTTCAAATTTTATGGTTATTAAAAGTCTCACTTTTGGCTGGTATATACAAAGACGGCCTAATAATAAAAATTCCAGTTATTTTGTAAGTTAGTTTCTCATTCTTAACTAGCACTTCCTTGTGCCTTGTTTTTCAGTACAAGAAAATACTTAAGCTATATACATTCAAAATAAAACTATAGAATAGAAATTAAAATTCTCTTCTTACCATAGATTTAAGAAGGACCTAAAAACACTGATATGTACTATTTTGAAACAAGTTATTATTAAAAAAAGTCTAATAAAGATTACTTATTTCAGTCCTATTCTTCCCAAAAAGATTAGGCTTTTCAAAAGATTTTTATGCTTTTGCCATCTAAATGTTAGTCAAACTTTTTAATAATTAAACATGGATGGCTAGAAAAAAATATATTAATTATGTATCTCTAGGCCACAGAAAGAAGCTGTTTTAACAGGCTACAAAATGATTTAGTATGCATAAAATTTAACATTTAATAATACCACAAGAACATTTATTTTAAATGTTTTCATGTTCCTTCCAGTCCTATCTAATTAATATTTCAATGTTAGTGCACTGATTATGCTCTTTTTTCTCTTGCTCAGTGCAACTGAATTATTTTTCATTTAACAGCCCTTGGTTGAAGGTTCAACAAACCACACAGCAGAATAAGCCTGGCTACTTGAGGCTATAGACTTGAGGACCCCAAGGTACCTCAGAAGTAAGTTTCATGAAAAATGGTCTTTAGGAACGCTTTCTTTACAAATATAAGCTATTATGTATCACCATCAAATTATAAAGAAGAAGGTTTGGAAGGTAATATTTGATTTAAAAGAGGTTGCATCCATCAGATCTGCATTTTCATGCATAACTGTAGAAGCAGTGAAGATTGTTTTGCCTTGACTGGCATTTACAACTGTGCACTGGAGCAAGTGTTCTAATGCCCCCTTGAATTTTAGTTCCGAAACGACGTGATGCACTTGACAGCCTATTAGACTCTTCAGGAGCAAAGCCAAAGGAGAAGCCTTTAAGCTGAGCAATTATTTTCTGCTAAAGTGTAGAAATTTTGATTGTAAGATAAGAAATGCAAAGAGGAAATATAGATTGATCTAGATGACACATTCTCATAGTCCCCTCTATGAGTCTTGTCCTTACCAAAATAATACTTGATGTTGTTTTTAATTATTTTTTTTCTAAACAGCTATACAAATCAGAACATTTTCAGAGGAAAGCCACTACCATACTGATAAAGAGGATATGTCATTAATATTTTTTTTTGTTTTCCCTCATTGCTGATAAGCTGGTATCATTACAGGGTTTTTGACATTACAAAGAGGTGGTGTGGAGTCAGGCCAAGAGCTGGGAAGGAGATGAGAGGGGGTGCTTGGGAAAAGATGCAAAGTGCCACTGCTAAGGAGTGTCTGAACAGTCTGGGTGCTTTGTAGATCCAGCTGCAGCTCAGAGTTGCCAGCCTGAGTCAGTTTTGCACATGCTTGGGATTAGTGACTTTGCAATACTGTGTTAGGCATAGCTGTGCCCTTGAGGCAACAGATAGCAATTCTGAGCTTGATTTCACTTTTTTTTCTGCTGGTTTCTAAGACATCTGTGACAAGAAATGCTGTGCTTCTTTATGCACTTGTGGGGAAAGAAAGAATTATAAGGAGACAGTGCTTCTGATTGAAATCGCTGCTCTTTCATTTCATCTCTACGTCTAATATTATTTTAATGCTTTTTAGTGCTCTGCAAGAAAAGCAAATTTGAGCTATTGATAAGGCTTTATCTACAGGTAAGTGTTTCCTTTCATCATAAGCAAACCAGGTTTTAAGGACCCGTAAGAAATTACTTCCTATCCCTCTCCACAGATTTGATGAGTTTTTCAGTTAGAAAGTGGTAGTGAAGAGGGAGTTGAGGAAGAGAGAATGAAAGACAGCATCTACCCATTTGCAAATATGAAATGCATTTAGATTTAATAAAGGCAGTGAGCAAAGGGATGGGACTTGAGCAAATGGAAAGCCTTGATGGATTTGACAAGCCTTTTCTTTATTCTCTTGAGCTAATTGAGTCACTTGACAGGTTAGCATCAGGGCACAGTCAAATTCTGACAGGCTAATTTGAGCTTGTGGTACCAATGAAACATACATACAGCAATCACTATATTTAGTGACAATCAGTGTCATTTTCTGCTTAAATGCAGACAGCTCAACACACTTGTTCAGCTGCCTATCTGGAAATGAAGCAAGCAACCCAATGATGAAGGTGAAGCCAAAGGGTTAGATCGGGGGGTTGATTTGCATTCTTCATAATTTTTGAGATCCAGAAGGAGGGTGGGAAGTTGACCATTAAGCTGATCTGAGTGAGAGTGGTATAGGTGGGCAAAGGATGAGAACTGCCACAACCTGCCATTTGATGTGTTAAACAGAGGAACTTTTCTTTGCCGTAATCGAGCTAGAGATTCAAAAGACTGATGAGAAAACTATTCCTGCTTAGCAAAGGCTGCCTCCCTAAGACTAAGTAAGCACAAAACCACCCAGCATTGCACAGTCTTAACTACCTTTTGGAAGGACATTGAGGAAACTGGCCAGCTAATCTGTGCTGAAAGGCAGCAATCCTCAGCCATGGGCTGTCCTTCAAAAAAGAGAAAGTTAGACTGTGTGCACCCTGACACAAATATCCATTAGTACTAAATTCTACAATCAGAACTCTAAGTGATAAATAACTTCACAAAACTCCTTAATATTCTTTTAGTGCAAATAGTTTGTACTTGGTTAATGTCACCTTCGTATGCATGCTTTGAAAATTTTGATTTGGGCCCTAAAATTACTAGATAAATGTCTCATGAGGGCATAGGGAAGAAGGAATATGATTTTTCAGCATTAGCTCATGTTTGTTAAAGTTCCCATGACTTGGGGTCAGGACCTGCTTTTTTACATCATCTTTGGCTAATGTTAAAATCTTAGCACTGTTGTACTATAAATCTTGTGAAATGAATACTTCATGACATTCTTCTCTCTTCTTTCCAACTTTTAAATTCTCTGTTGGTAGAAATTATATTTTTGTGTTGGAGCAGATGTAGCTATTCAGTGTGACTGTAAAACATCTGAAGTATGTAGCATCAGATCCTTATTGTGGCAAAACAAAAAAGCGTGTATGCTTGTTAGCTGTAACATAGACTTATTTATTTCCCATTTTGCTTATGATGGTTGAGTTCTGTGTGCAAGCAGAGACAACTTGTGCAGAGATTGTTATCCCTGTCCATTGCTAAATTTGTTATGACTGATAGTCTCATGTAGTTGTAAAGACAAGGGTTGGAGATGTCTAAGACCTCTTTGTCTCATGTCCTCAGGAAGAACTTCTGTTCACATGGTGTAGCTGTGTTTGGTACCTTCAGGAGGCCACTACTTTTTTTCTGATCAACAGAGGCCAACACAAGACTAACTGAGATGCAAGAAGTCTGCACTGATCTGTAAATGGTTAATTTATGTAACACGGCAGCCTTTGGCTTTAACTTCTAGCCTATTTTCAATCTTTGTTTGACAATTACCAAAATTCAGTTGTCACTTTGGGGACAGAGGAAGAGAAACTTTCAATGAAACCTTGCAGCTAAATTCCCAAAATTTGGCTTTGAACTGCACTTTATACACAAGGCAGGACTTTTATTTTAACTTTTTATTTGTTTTCCAAATGCCAGTCTCTTCAAGAGTGACCATTTTATAGAAGCTGAGAAAAATGTATCTGGTATCTTATCTGGAGAATTAGATAATTTTCTGTAGGTTTTCTTCTATTTTAAAGTATTAACATGTTTCTTCAAGATGTATCCCCGTCTTCCATCAACACAATCAATCTTTCATTTCTCTACAAGGTTATGTTGATTATATGCTAATGTGATGATGCTGTCAAAATGAAGATCAATATTTTAATGCTAATGCACCGATTTCAATTTTGGAGAGAAACCTGTAGTTATCTCCATCATGACAACTTTGTGTGACATATGTCACAGTTTGGAATTGATCCAACTAGGTGTTATGTTGTAAACACCGTGTTTCCTCTCCAGTGTTCAGAGGCTGAGACGTAATTTATTCCAATCAGGATGCACTTTGACAAGCCAGCTGAATGGGATGCAGCTGCTGTTTTTAAATATTTCCACCTCTCCCTGCTTTTCAGGTTTTCCCAGATGTCATAATCTTCAGAGCTCTCCATGCTAGCATTATGAGCAGCTCTGCCAAGGGTTAGGAGGAAGTGAGAGTGGGATGTGCTGGAAGGAAAAGTAGCCCATTATGCTCATTATAGGAAGAGATGGACAAAGGATTTTGATTGGAAAAGCCTTCTGCACTGATGAATAACTAATTCACTCTGATTCTAAATCTGACAGTTATTGTGCACTTGATGAATGCTTTGGAAATTCTGTATGTGGAAAGACATCTCATAATAACATGACTCAGAAACAGTGAAGCAGTAAACCTTTTAGAACCAGAGATCCTACCTGAGCTGAAATTATGCTGGTTTTGCTTTGAAATACAAAAACTTTGAAAACCAGTGTTTTTTCCTTCACTCCACACATCTAGCAGGTAAAAAGCATTGCAGTAGTCTTCACATACCAATAGAAATGCCTGTCTCCTAAGCCATTCCTCCCAAGCCCATGAAACTTTAGCTGGATAACTATTTAGGGAAGCTTTGTCCAACTTGTCATTGTCCTTTGACAACGGAATGAGCAGTGGAGTTATTCCATGAGGGCTTTTGAAAGTGTATCAGTGGAAAGAGTGTATGAAGCCATCTGCATCTTTTGAAATGTAGTCCTTGTCACTTTTTAACTGGCAAAGAAACAGTAAAGCTTATCTTATTTTGTATAGCCACAAGCATCACACAAACTTATTACCCCATCCTTGGCTAAGCACATTTCTGAGGGTTTTCTGTGCTATGGATTATCTGACTGGCTAGTCGACTTCAGCAAAGCTCTGACTTAGTCATTTTAAATGACATAAAAAATACTTTCCCAACAATTTCATTTCCCTTACAATGGCTACTTTTGCTTATAGTCTCTATAATTTTTTCTGCAGTCAATGTTTTTTACTTTAAGTGAAGTAAATTGTGAGAGAGTTATATGTTTGTTAGAGCAGAACAAACAAAATTAGAGCTGGTTTTTGGGTTTTATTGCCCCTTTGTTGCTCTGATTTCTAGAACTAGGAAATAAACTTTAGCTTACTACATTCAGTGTATCCAAACATCTTTACAGGGAGAATAATGCTTTGACTGTTACTTTCATGGTCTTTAATTGAAGGTAAACAATGAAAGAATACTTTTCCTATTTGAGATCAAACTGCAAGGAGAAAACAGTGGGGAAGGCCTACTGGGGTTACATGATGCCTCTGAGCAGACTTGGGGGTAAATTAGATTAAATTTACAACAGTTTCTATTTGAATGCTCAGGCTATGCAGAAAGCCTTCCCACCTCCAACACATACTGTATACTGCTTTGGGAATTGCTCTGAAAAAAGCTTCCATTGATGGCTTTTAGGCATTTCTGGTTCCTCCAGTATAGGACAGTAGTAGAGAGAATAATCTGGTTTTCTGTTAATAAAGATATCAGACTTTAGAAATTTGGCTATGAATTCCCTGAGTAGACATAGCATAATGCACTGTATTGGAAAGTTCTTCAGGCTTCCTTACACAGACCTCTACAACTACCTGAAAGGAGGCTGTGAACAGCTGAGTGTCAGCCTCTGCTCCCAGGCAATCAGTGACAGGACAGAACAAGAGGACGTACGGTTAAGCTGCACCAGGGGAGGTTTAGGTTGGACATCAAGAAGAATTTGTTCACAGACGTGGTGATTGGACACCAGAATGGACTGCCAAGAGAGGTGGTGTTGTTACCATCCATGGTGACATTTAAGGGAAGACTGGAAGTGGTACTTAGTGCCATTGTCTAGTTGACATTTTGGTAGGTCAGAGGTTGGACCTGATGATCTCAGAGGTGTTTTCCAACATAATTGATTATGTGATTCTGTGCTATTTTAGCCTCAGGGTCCTCTACTAAGATTCAAAAGGTTGTGTTACTTGTCTATTTGGGTAAGGGCCAACTGTGTTGCTAAAATGCCAATTAATGTGTCTTGTAATACTTTTGTGGTTCATATTCTAGTTTGCTACATGTTTGGTTTGTACTAAATGGAAATCAGGTGAGAAATAGTGATTTTACAGTAACTACCTAACATTACATAGCATTCAGGTTTTATTTGCACCAAGCAGAAGACCTGCAATCCACTCCCAACTACTTGGGCCTACTTTTCCCCCTCTAAAAAGTGTCAGCAACATGACCTGATGGAAATGCAGCATCTTTCAAGACTTCTAGTGTTTATTAACTTTTTGAGGAAACCACCTACTTGCTTCTGGATTGTGTGGTAGTTTTTATTTTCCTTTCTTTCTTCATTCTGCCTTTGTTTCCTTTTCATATAAGGGAATTGGGAAATCATGTAAAAATAAGTTAATTTTTACTCTTGTCATCATCCACTGATTCTATTCTGCAAAATAGGATGACTTATGAAAGTGACAAATTGGGGCAAAGTTTATAGTTAAAAATCACTGTCAAAATTGGATTGTCCACAGCACAAAGTGAATATTTTTTTCTGTATGCTGTCTACTCCTTACAATCCACAATACTGCCTCTACACATCCAGAGTTTTCAACGTTTAGATTCAAGAGGAATACGTATATGTCTTTATTTTCTGAATAGTGTCTCTACTGAGAAAAAGTCAAGTGTAACGCTTGCTTACAGATGTGATTTCCTCAGATCTTTCATCAGGATAATCTGCTTCAGTTTTATTACAATCTGTCTTGATTTCATCCTTCTTAATTGCGCAGTCCTGAAAAGTGACTTCCTGAGTTAAATTTGCAGGGTGGTGTAAGCTGAGCTGAAATCTCCATCATATGGTTTATTTCAAGACATTTCTACTTTGAGTCTAGTGAGCAAAATGAGACTTTTTTTTCTTAATATTATTTTTAAAATGTTTGGTTTGATTTTGGTTTTACAATTACAGTGATTTAAACTATCTAAGGGAAATTTAAGGATGTTTTGTAGTCACTAAAGAAGTAGACAGGCAGTGGGTATTCTTGTCCAGAAAATCAAGTCGGAATTATTTAAGCAGGAGGAAAAAAAGTTTTTTCCATGTGAAGTTTAATACCTAATTTAAAAAATACCATATATTTATCATATGATTCATCTTAGTGGTATTATTTTAGGACAGACTCTTTAGAAAAATGCCATAAAATGTACATAATTCTGCAAGGATAAATGACATCTATGTTGCAAACTCATTAGTTTCTGAATTCATAGACAGGTGCTCTGCCACATGGCATGTAGTTACTTTTCTTTTTTAGTACTTTCTGCTGGATTAATTGCTTCCTACTGGACCCTTGCAGACGCCTCATGTAGGGAGGACACTAGGTTGAAGTGCTCCTTTGCTGTGATTTTTCTCTTTCTCTATTAAGTTTCCCTCAGACCTTTTTGGGCATAGAGTACTTTTATTGGGAGTCAACATAGATTTCATTTCTGGGTACAATGTGTCAACTTCTGGTGCCATCATTCATTTTTTGTAAGGGTAAAATTGACAATGGCAAATACTGAATACCCTTCAGTCCAAAAAGTGAATATACAGAGCTAAAGGTACTCTCACTTCTTGCATAACAACTTCACAGATTGTGTAATTCAAACCTTAAAAAAACCCACCAAAATTTTGGACAGCAATGACACTTGCTGAAAAGTGACTGCTTTAAAGTTGCTAAGCAGAAAGAGGTTAACTTTCCTTTAATAGCCTGGCAATCAGAGCATTGATTTCAAAAAAACCAAAAAACTATCCAAATGACCATTTTTCAACTCCCATGCATTCTTGTGATGCCGCTTCAGCACGTTAATTTTTCCATCTTCTCTTTTTCATAGTAGCTAAATAATTTACTAGTTTCGTGCTTAATTTTTTCTGCAATGTGATAATCAGAAGTTAAGATGTAAAGATTTTTCTCATGAAAACTAAATTTATTTGTGGTCAGTAGCTAGTGTCTCCTAGAAATTTATTCATTTTATTTTTAGTGTGTCTTGAAACAATCTTACTTTGTTGAAATTAGTCTGGGTTTAATGGATCAGCTTGTAAAACCTGTTCAGAACTATGGGTAATGCTGGCAAAAACCAACTCCATGCAAATGCATTGACCTGCTCTTCTCCTCCTGCATTCCACACTGCAGTGGCCAGCCTGCCATCATTCATCAAAGGAGACTAGGCAATGATACAACCACTGCTGAAGTGGGTGCAAGACTGTAGAGAACTACAGCTATTTAACAGCTCAGATCAGCTTTCATTGTTGGCATCAGAAATGTGTACCCAGATAGCTAAAAAATTGTGAACTGTTATGTACACAGATGTGTTTTCAGCCCTATGCAAATCCAAAATGAAAAAGAATTTTCTTCTCTCTTCTAGGAAATCCCATCTCTGGCATTTATGCCCAGATAATGTAGATGTAAATGTTGTTTCCAGAGCAAATTATAGGGGGATAAATTGCTATATCTTAGAGTAATCCCAGTTCCTGCCTTAGAATTACGATGTTTAAAACTTACTTGTACTTTGTCTGCTTTATTTATCATACCCATTACTGTTTCTTGTCTGTTTTCTTCTGCTTCTTCTCACATAAAGTCTCATTCTTCCACCCTATGTAATGACTAATATTTATTCTGCATGAGAATTCTTTTCAAGAGGAGGGGATGGTGTTTTTCATTATTCATTACTCCATGTTACCTCAGACTGCTAACATTTTCTTTTTGTTTGTTTGTTTGTTTGTTTTCTCTTTGTGATTCCTTTTGCAGTGTGGCAGTAGGTTTTTTTGTATACTTTTGGTCTCAGAGCTACCACATGCAGAGCTTCTACTGATGGCTTGTCATAGCAGAGTGGAAAAAGATCTTGGGAAAAATGTTAATGTGGCACATTCCAGCTGGTGCAGACAAATCTGAACAAGAGGATAAGAAGTGGACTGGCATGCCATATTGTGAAGCTGTTGTCAGAAAATTATCATCCAAGACTTTACACATGGAGGATTGCAAATTCATTCAGGCTTTTCTTCAAAGCACAGGATGCTGAAAGGAAAGGAAGGGAACAGAAATGGGAGCAATTAACCTGTTCTTAGGACATAAAACTTTAGGAGTGAAGAATGCTGCTTGTTATTCAGAGACAAATGCAATATAAGGTAGGGTTTTTTTTTGGTTTTTTTTTTTGTTTTTTTTTTTTTTTTGTTTTTTTTTGTTTTTTCTTTTTTTTAACAGGCCTGTTTGTCTACTGCATTTATCAGAATGGTTATCTGACATAACCCTCATATCCAAAACAGAAGCTAAATATATACTGAAACAGTTCACCATAATTTAAAATGCCACTGATGTTGCTGTTGGGTTGGGATTATTCAAAGATTATGTGGGGACATTTATCCCTATGAAATTTAACAGTACTGGATAGAGCAGGACTAGCAAGTTGGGCCAACACCTTTGGTAAATGACATGTAAATCACCATTTCACTACTGGTTCACAGATCTCTTTCAATGTGGCTTCCCTCCTCCTGCTTTCATGCTGTTTAGTACTGCAAAACCATGTACAAATATGTAGGAGAAGGCAAAACAGGTGACCTTGCCCCTGATACGTAACAGCTGTGTTAATTACCCAATACAGCCTCACCCTGATGAGTCACAGCTGTATCCAATAAAGATAAGTGATAAAAGGGAGTGGGTTAGCTGGTGAGGGGAGGATCATCATGAAGGAGGAGGAACCTTGAGGAAGAGGGAACAATAAATCATGAAGCAGAAGGATCCTGGGGAGAGAGAATCACTGCTGTGAGGTGAGTCTGGGTCTGCAGTTGGAGCCTGTTGTTGTTGGAACCTTCAGTCACAGTCTAGCTGGGTAAAAGCCTGCATTCAGAGTCTGCATGTATGCAGTCACGGTTTAGCAGGAAATAAGCAGCAGTCAGAGGCTGCAAGGGAAACCTACAGCAGGAGCTTGCTGCAGCCAGAGTCAGTGAATAGTTGGAGTCAGGGTGTCTGAGCTGTGAAGAGGAATAAACCAGGACCCTTTTCATGCTGTGATAAACAAGAGGTCTGTGTCTTGGCTCATTTCTAGCCTCTAACAAGAGGGCTGCTGCAACACAAATAGATCCCTGAGACCTCACAGTGAATTTTGCCCCAATATGTAATGACAATCAGTTGTGTGGAGATGCTACTGAAGTGGTTCTAAAAGGCAAAGTGTGGTGTTGAGTCACAAGCTGCAGATTTGCATGAATTGACGGTTTTAATGTGATCATTCTGACTGGCTCCACTGAAGCAATTTTATGGCTTTGTGTTAATTTGTCTGGGAGACATTTATGGTATTAATAACATTGCAGATTGACCCAGAATAATGTTCAGTGTTGCAGTGGACTCACACAATAAATGGGTGCTTCGGCTCTATGAAAACATGCTCGTTCTTCTATTTCCAAAATATACAGTAATGTTCCCTGCTTCCTTAGAGTCCATTATGGGCTATGAGGAATTTTTTATCAAAGCAGGCATAGTACAACATCATGTTATGGAATCTTTGTTTGTTCCCTAATTGCCTCTTTCTGGTACTTCATTGCTATCAAGCTGTTTGTGATTAACACAATACACCTGTTTCTGTATGCTTCCTGGTAGTCTATTTTTTTTTTTTTTTTTTTTTGCCATTAGGTTAATCCTCTTAAAAAGTGATTTTTTTTCTTTTACAATTTTTTAGAAGCTACTCAGGAATTTACAGTTTTCTGCTGAGCTATAAGTGCCTAGAATGAAGATTGTACAGATGGAACATCTCTGACAGGACTCTCCCATCCTGTCAAGTGGTTCACCACTGTGGAGCAACTGAAGGATAATTGTTCTTGTTGCTTTGCTTTCCTCTGTTATGGTTCTCTGCACATCCTCTATCTGGCCACTAGTAGAAGTGGAAATGACACAGGGTGATGAGATATAAACTTCAAGTGGCTGGTCTGGCTAAGCTTTGGTTATCACAGGACACATTCCAAAGCGACACAACTGGAGCCGCTTGAATATGTTCTGTTTCAAGATTTCTTTCTTTCAGGAAGACACCCTGATGATACCTTTATGAGTAAAAACAGGCCTGTCAAAACTTCCCCAGGCCTATTTTTATTTGCTGGACACTTCTTGTGCCTACTTTCTCGTGTTTTTGTATTGCCATAGTATCAATGTGGGGCTAGACTCTGCTGCTGACTCTGTTTCACAGCCTAGCTCCTGCCTAAACTTGTCTGGGTGTTCAAGGACACCTCGTGTCTTCCTGCATTCTAGCAGTGCCAGATACATGGGGATCTTACAGTGCTTTGTGTTGTGGTGGATATTTGGCCTCAGCCCAGCCTCTTGGCTCATTTAATGGGGGCAGAAAGAAACTTCTCTAGGAGGATCCAACTCATTTTGATGTGCAGATATCTCAACTTCATGGAGGTCACTTTTTCACACTGTTCTCTGCATTACAGGTTCAAGACCTTTAATCTTGCTTCAGCCAACCACCTCTTGCACCCTGTAAAGCATTCTCTTTTTCCCCAGAACGCCCTATCTCAGGAATTCTTGCTTAATTTCTGTTTCCCTGTTCCTCCATCAGTCAGAGTTTGAGAGTATGAGCTGTCAGGGCACACACTTTACCATCTCCATGGGATTTAATGCCCTCCCTCCCCAAACTATCATTCTGAATAACTTTAGTACTGCTTCGTGGGAGGCCTTGATCTCAAGGTTAGTATAGAACGAAACATATGTGTGGGAGGCTATTTCAAGGGCCATCAACATGTGCTCTATCACATTTGTGTTAGAAAAAATAACTGCTGAACCCAGTGTAGTTACTGTATATTCACAAATTTTTAATGAAGAATATTTCTATTATTTGCTTTTTTGATGCTTAACTGAATCTTCTGAGGTTGTCTCTAAAATGGTTTTTTAGGTCTTCATTTTTAAAAAGGTTTGTATGTATCCCATCAAATCAGTTCTCTTGGGGCCAAGCAACCTCTGAAAAGACTGATTCTAGTAGGTTAGGATTCTCACACTTTTGCTGGTTTTTTGCCTTTTTTTCCAAATCAAGTTAAACATTTGAAATTGGACTAAGAAGATAGCTGATAATTCCCATTATTTAACTAGTAGCCATCTCACAAAGCTCTTCTCAACATAATAAGACTTTTGAATACAAATATATCAAACTCCAACAAAACTCAAACTCAGAAAAATCCCAGAAAGCTAACTAAATCTATATAGTATCTTGCCAGTCAACATATAGTATTATCCATAATTACATTAATCTTAGTCTTACCTTTCTATCTGTGAGAGTTTAGTAGCTTCACCTCTTCAGTGAAGGCTTTTCCATTTACTGGTCAGCAGCAGACTCATGCAACTGAGTAGTAATCAGCATTGTCTTGAACCTTTATCAAAGGGATATTGTAACAAATTCACTTTCTGTTTTGCTTTGGAATTCAGTAGAAATAAATTTAAAAGTGGTGTGATGAAAGGCCACACTTCTCACTGCATTCAGGAGATATCAAAAGGCTTTATAAAAGGACAAGAGATTGAGGATGGCCTTGCTGTCCAGATGGCTCAGCTACATTGAAACAAATTAAATTGGCCTCCAAGAGGAACTTTGGCAGTGTTTCCCTGGGGAGAAAATCCTTGTTCCTCCTGCCTCAACCTGCAGGGTTCTGACCTTTTCCTTTCTGTGCAGGACTCTGCATGAGCAGGTGCAGCCTTAGAGGGAAAGCCTGTGGTGGCTGCAGCTGAGGTGGAAAAGGCAGCCCTGTGCTGCTCAGTTGGAGTCAGGGTTCTCTCCATGCTCCTGACGTGTGGGCATGGGCCATGCTCTGTTCCCATCAGTCTGCTGCGCAGATGGCACACTTGATGAGATAAGAGATGGCTAAGGTGTGCTTTCTTGCCAGTTAATTCTGTAACATGTTTAAAGCCTATTCTCAACTCATCGTTATTTTAAAAATAACTAGGCAATTTTTTCAATACTGAGAACTCAGTTCTCCTTCTTTACAGCCCACATAAAAACCAAGGCCCAGAAATCTTGGGGGCTTTTCCCTCTCCTGCAAGAAACTGGACCCAATTGTTCAGAAGGAACAAGCTGTGGAACAGATCTGGTGATCTGTCAATGGTTCAGGATTTTTTCTGTAATTTCAATTAAAAAAATCCCACAGAATATGAAGAAAAAGTGGTAGCTAGGTGAGTGTTAACAGCATCTCACTTTACTTGTTTGACCACTTAGCTTGCCTTTATCTTAGATAAATTTGAATATTGACTGTAGCCTTTTGATCCAAAAAATCTGAGAAAACTGTTATATAAATGGTGAGCCATGGCAGTGTCCTCTCTTTTTCTTCCAAGTACCTCTGCTTAGAAAAATACTGAAGTTTAGGTTTGATTTCTTCTGGAGACTTGTAGATGCCTAATTGAAGAAAAGGATTCATGCAGATCTGAATTCAGTACTTAAACTTTAGAAAGTGATCATGACTTCAGACATCCCAATTTTCTACTGTTTTTCTCAAAGGGAACTATCCTATTCATTCATTTACTTGGCTTGGTCTTATAAAATCACATATTAGCAGAAAGCAAGTATTGATTGCAAGTTCTTGCTTTTGCTGTGAAAATCCCATGTTGTCCCCAAACCAGGAATTTCAATACCTTGCCTTTAGGTGTTTATTTAATCTCCTTGTCTCTAGTACTAGGAGAATTGCTTCTGTGCCTACACAGAGGTTTAGAAGATGTTCTGCTCCATATTGAGAATCTGCAGGTCCTTGGTGTTACTAAGCCAGATTTAGAAAGCATAGTGCAAACACAGATGTTAGTTGTTACCAAACAGCTTCCACCTTTACAGAGCAGGTGTATACATTGAGAAAATGTGAAATAAAATAATGATTATTGAGCTTTTCTGTTCCATGATGAGTTTACACTTGAACCTTGAGTACCATATTGTATGCTCTGCTGCTAAAAATAATTTGTTTAAAGTTCATTTGTCATTCATCTCTCAAAAAAGTCTAGAAAGGTTTTTGACTTGTCTTTTTTATTGTTCTGCAATTGAGTGAATTCATGTTGATATTTCATTACAGATTGAATAACATAAACAGTGAATGTGAACTAGAAACGTTGTTTTAAATTCCATAGAGCTGCTTGGCTCAAAATCCCAGTCACTCACCACAGGCAGATGTTCAGCCATCTCCAGGGAAGCTGGGCTTCATCAGCTTTATCACATGTAGTGGTCACTTGGGAGGACAAAAAACCCCACCCTTCTTTCTGTCTCCAGGTTTATATGCTAAGCATGGTGCCATATGGTTGGGAAGATCCCTTGTATCTGTTGGGGTCCTTGCTCACACCTAACCCACTCACTAGGGGGGTGGGGTGAGAGGAAGAAAAGGCCTTGATCCTGTCAAGAGTCTGCTCAGCAGTAACCAAAACCAACACTGTTGGTGTTGCACTGTTTCCAGCACAAATCCAAATCACAGCCCCTTACCAGCTAATTGGAAAAAATTTACTCCACTCTAGACCAAACCAGCATATCAATCTACATATGTTTTGTTTACAGATTGCATAAAACTATGTCCTTTTTCTCTTTGGAACTGGGCACATACACTGCATTCCAGAAAAGACCATGGTGGGTTAATCTTGGGGTCAGGGATCCCAGCTGTGTTGAGGAGGACACTGTTGGGTTTGGAGATGCCTTTGCAGGCATGTAGGGGGTTGGAGAGATGGCCTTGAATGCTGTGCAAGAGCTGTGCAGCAGTAGCAGCCAAAGCATTGGTGTGTTATCCACACTGTTCTAGTTACCAGTGAGAACACAACACTATATGGGCTGCTATGAGGGAAATTAACTAGATGGGCTGACTACAGGAATAAAAAGATACAAACATAAAAAGAGACAACCCTGGGGGGATTTTTGTTTGTTTGTTTTGGTGTTGTTTTTTTTTTTTTTTTTTGCTTTTTTTCTTTCTAAAATATGCTTCTAGTGCTCTAGATCCATAACTTTACAAAATATTGCTGAATCTGTGTTTGGTTGGATAACCTATGATTCAGCAAGGGGAGATACACTTGCTACTAAAATTATTGGATGTGATTTTCAAACCAAGCTTAACTTCATATGAGAGATGTTTTAAGTAATCTTCATGAGTTGATAGCTTCATCCTTGTCTGAAGATGAAATGAATGGCTTTGGACAGGAAGAATGAAAAAACTAAAAGAAATCTCATTACCATTTTGTTCCTGGGAGGGCCTTTGATTTTGAATTTACTCTTTCCAGACAGTAGTTTGTGTTGTGTGCGCTGGTAATTGCTGCTGGGAAACGGCAAGCCATCACTGCTGTGGAACATTCAGGTCTGTCACCCTAGAACAATAATTCTCTTCTCATACAGCTGCCATAAAGTGCAATCTGTTTTTCAGTCAAGGGGTCAGGTGTGGTTGTTGTCTTACCAGGGGCAGATAAATCATTTAGTGCTATATTGTTTGGTGTTGGTAATGGAAAGGGAAAGTTCAGAAGATCTGTTGTCTGATAGAGAGTTTTTTCTGTTTTGCTATTGCTGTTTTAGGGTCAGCAGGGAACTAGAGGTCTGTGTAGGTTAGGAGGCTCCTATTTCAGCATTAGATTCTATAGCCATATGCTTGTTAATTCCTTAGGAATTCTCAGGAACATCAGTCTCCCTGATACATAACACAGAGCTACAGAGATTTATGGAATTATTACTAGTAGCAGAATTTCTCGAGGATTTAGCCAAAGACATGCTTTTGACAAATATATTGCTGAATGTTGTTTTTCGTATTGCCAGCTGATGGCTTTCAGTTGACATTGCTGATCAGGGCCTGCAAATTTGCCAAGTAAAAGAATTTTTGCCTTTAAAATCTAGACTGTATTTTCAGCCAAGGTGACGTGACACCTCCTCCAAATTGTATGGTACCCTCTGAGAAATCTAGCCCTTGATCTACTCTCTATTCCTATTTATTCGGTGTTGGCATATTTTATGATCCTGCCTTAGAAATGGAAATCTTGACTGTTTTACTGAACTCTTGCTAACAACTGGCTCTGTATTAAAAATCACCCTTGCCAGGGTTCGGAAACATTTTACTGCTGCAAGAAACCTTATTAGTATTAAGCTGAATGTGGACATTTTATGAAAAATTCTAGGAAATTTAGGATTTTTTTAATATAATTTTATTTTACATATATAATCCAGCAAATGGTGCTGTCTGTGGCTTGCAAAGGACATGTATAACAATAGGCATGCAAGTAAAGCAGCGCACTATGAAAATAATTGTGTCAGCAAGGATGTGGAATGTATCCTAGAGGTGAAAGAAATCTGTGAATTAATTTCACTTGACAATTATAACTGTGCACAAAACATACTAAGAATGAAGCAATGCAATTAGTGAAATTAAATACTGAAACCACCAATTCAATATACACCCTTACATTTTTATTTCCTTTTCTTTACAGAAATATACACTATTGAAGGCCATAGTGTTAACTCAGATTCTATGCCAGAATTCTAATTTTCTAAACAATAATTTTTTTTTATCTTATCAAAGAATTGTCCAAATCTTTCATCTTGAAGAGTACCTTTTGCTATAGAAAAGTACCAGCAGTCCTTATTCAGATTGCTAGATGGGCAATCTTTGGACTGAATGATTTCTGGAGGTCAAAAAGCTGGGTGAGGGGGATTGGACTACAAGGTAAACTCCGTGAGGGCTATTTCTGGACAGAAAGAGCTATGTATGTCTCATTGCAGAGAAAGACCAATAGCAGTAGCTCAGTTTCAGGTGTAAGATTGTTAAAATTAATGTCGTTTTATACATAATGCTGAACCTTAGTTCAGCATTTTGTTCAAAATTACCAGCTCTGTTATCCTTAGCTGTTCTGATATACAACCTCAGGGAAGCCAGATTTGCAACTAGTATGTCCTTATGGAAATTCACTATTCTATATTTTCACCTTGGTTTCCTCTTTGAAGTATCATCCCTCTTAATTTTTTTATGATTCTTTTTTCCCCTCCATCCTACCCCCTTCCCTGCACTTTTATAATTATAAATCTATGATTTAACCAACGAGATCTCTTCTTATCACTTAGTTATTTGAGTTACCAACCTATTACATGATTTTTTTCCCTGTCTTTTTTCCTTTCTTTTTCCTTTCATTCCTTTCCCCCTGCTCTTTGTACCATTAGTAAATTCTTCAGTAAGTCTGGGAAGCTGTTTCCCCTTGTGATTGGAAAGGAATTTGGGATTAAGTGTTTATATCCAACCGGCCATGGTTTGTGAATCCATTGACACTTAGACTGGCAGGAAAGGTCAGGAACAGTAACCTTTTTCAGCTTTACCACTCCTTAATCTCATTAACTATCTCAAAAAGTTGTGCTTTCTCTTCTGGTGGGGGTAGCTGCATTAAAATATCTGTCTATAAATGGGTCTTAAATCAGCTGTGAGTGGATAAAGCATTATCCCTGAGGACCCAAAGACTTCATACAATTTCTGAAATATGCAGAGCCGTTTATCAGAATTCAGAGTAGTGAAGAGAGGGACACTAATGAGGGTCAGCTTACCAGCTGGTGATCCAAATCACTGGTGCCTGACATCTTTGCAAATTATTCTCTCAGACACCATCTTTGTGTGGTGTCATCTTTTTTTGAACAATGGGCAAAATTTCACAATATGAGGCATCTTTCCTGAGCATCTTTCCTAAATGCAGGGCTACTTGGGTAATGCTACTTATGTTAAAGTGCTATTATTTACTTGTTTTTAAAAGATGCTTTTGATCTGCCCTTGGAACATTGTTTTTAACAACTTTCACGTACGGATTTTTTTTTTTTTTCCTTTTTTCTGTTTAAAGGCTTTCTGCAGAATTACAATCTAATCAAAATAAGAGGATTTAATATAGAACTTGAGTGCATTTTAGTGTGATATGATACTAAGCTTACCTTCAGGTAATCAGAATTTGAGGTCACATTTAAGTTAAGATTCAACCTACAAAAAGTCTCTTTAGTAACTGTACTTTACGAAACTGTAGCACTGGTTAGATTTAAGGGATTTTGTTAGTTGTTGTCATTGTTTGTCTGATTTTTTTTTTCTTGTTCTGTTTGTTTTTTCAAGAGCTCATGTTAGCAGAATTTTCGATGTAAAAGACCGACCTAGCAGAAACGCTGACTTTGACCTTGGAAAAATCAGGATAAAATATTTCATGTTGGGATTTGTAGCTTACAGAATAAAATGTTCTCCATTACGCATGCATCATGAACAGTACTGTAAACAGTACAAATGAAAAGGTGGTGTGTCACACTGGTGGCAAATAGCATGCTTATAGTTCAAAACACAATCTTCTATTTTTCTGATGTCTCCCCAGCTTGTGATTTGGCTCTGCTTTAGATAGGCTCTTGGACAACTGTATTATTCAGATTATGAGTTTTCATCAGAGGGGTTGCATTTTTTGTTTGCATTTTTAATCTCATCTTTCCCGATGAGACAATTGTTTGTGGAGAGGGCTGCCTTTGAAGGCTCTGTTTTAACTGTTTTATTTATAGCAGTCCTATAGCTGTGTATTCTTGTTGTCCATGTGTCTGGACAATCTGCACCTCTTGTAGTTGCTAGATGTTATTTAGTCCTAGATATCACCCTTTATTCAAAAGCTTATTGCCCTGAACCTACCTTGCAGAGCTGTTTTATGAGCATTTTACTTTTTTTCTGTGAAACAGTAAATTACTACAGCTTTTATGTGAGGTATGTGAGGTAGTTTTGAGCGCAGGTTTAGTAGAATAATCCAGTTTGATATCACATAAGAAACCTTGCTAACTGTCTTTCAACTAGCTTACAACTCTGCTCTAGAACTTGGAGGGGGTGATCTCACCTAAAAGTAACCTTCCACTAAATTAAGTGAATTTATATGTGCTTCTTGTTAATTAGGTTCTGGAGAGGTCTATTGATGTTTAAATTCTGGGGTGTATTTGTAGCAGGGGCTGGTCATATTTCTGTTTGCCCTGAAGTTTCTGGTAAAATCAAGGCCTAAAATAGAAGGAGTGGAAAGAGAGAGAGATGTTTGTGTGACTACAAGAGAAAATATTCCTCTGAATGAACTTCACACCACTATTTGTGAAAGTGTATTTTTATATGAGCTGAATGAGTAATAAGGTATAACAACGACCAGTAGCTTCTGTCTTCATCCCTGCAATGCATTTTAAAGAATTTTAGGAGTAACAACTGTGTTGTACAGTGAGACTTCTGGAACTCTTGTACAGAAACTGTCACTCAATTTCCATCTGCTAGTTGATATGTGGGGCCGTGCATAACAAGATTTTGGATTCACAGCTTAGTCATGTGAAGGACTTTAAATATATGGGTTTAATATTCCGAAAAGTGTGGTAATGAGTTTGAGATGTGTTTATATCTTTAGCTTCTCTCCTTGAAACTTCAATTACTTTAAAAAAAATCAAATAGATGAGCTATTTTAATCTATCAATTTAGATTTCTTATGGGAAAAATAAGAAGCATATATGAAAGACAGGAGGATAAAGAAGTATTGGGTTGGGAAAAGCTGATGGAAGACAGCAAGAGCTCATTTTAATTGGTTCTGACTTTATGAAATGTATATTTTAAAAATGTTTGGGGTTTATTTTACCATATTAAAATCACTTATAACTGACCTCTATATTTCAAGCAGTCTGATGTTGTTAGGAAAATGAAGACAATTTTCTCTTGCTGTTAGTTTTATATATCTCTCTGATGTTGAAATCTTTTTACTTAGAGATACCAAATGCTAAAAAAAAAATAATTGTTGATTTCTCCTCTACCCTTCTTTATTACCTTTACTTTTTGTATGCCAGAAATGAAAATTAACAATTTCTATACGTAATTTTGTGCCCGCTCTGTCATACTCTGCTTCTCAGATACACATGGTGTGACTCTTACTCAATATTGTGTTTAGTAAAGCCTGTGAGAAAATATTTTCCTACAAAGTCAGAAAACAGTTTTTAGAAGTAAACTTGCTTTTTTCCCATATTCTATATTCTTTCATACCAGGCTTTAAAGGAATTTTCGCATATGCCCAAGGCTTCTGACATTAAACGTTGTCTGAGCTTTGAGAAACCCACCAAGTGGTCTCTGTGAAGAGGCAATATATGGCAGTATTATGTGAGCTTGTAACTGCAGCAAAAGCAAACATATATGATCCTATTGAAGCATTTCTTCATTACTCTATGCTCACGGCACAGTGGATATAAGCTTTGTACCTTTTATCCCTTCAGCCATGGCAAACAATCAAGGTTCTGGTTGTTGCAGGAAGGATTTGTGTAACTCACGATTTGGATGATAGACCCTTCCCCAAAGTCATCAGGTCAGGGAAGAATTGTAAACTAATTGTAAACTCCCTGCAGTTTTGCTTGTGTGGTGCTCACTCAGTGTTGTAGGACTCTTGCTTAGGACTTTCTCTCCAGGGGGTAGCAGGAGTCAGGGAGGCCTTAATTACCTCTCTTCCTAGTTGCTCTGCGATGTGCAGAGGAGGAGACACGGTTCTGACGCAGCTTGAGTCAGAACTTGCAGTTCCAAGTTACAGGCCTCTGTTACGGAGGAATAAGCAGTCTCCCTCCTCATGTTGTGTCAGTAAAGGAAAAAAACTCTGTTTTGCACACTTCCTCAATGTGTTTGGCATAATAAGCCCATGATCACAGCTGACATGACATCCATTCGAGGACAGGGGTGTATGCTGGACCTAGTTGTGTCTAGACATCCATTACCAATTAAAGCCAGCTCCTGAGGCTGCACCTCCTAGTTTCTGAGCAAGGCAGGGGAGGAAGAGAGGAAAATCCCCCCTCCTTCCCCATAAAGTTCTTCCCTATAGTCACTAAAGTTCCACTAAAGCTGCCAGATGATGATGAACAGTCTCCTGACAAGGAGCAGTATAGAGGGCTGTGTTGCAACAGGCACGCACAAATCACCCACTAAGGTCAGTGATGACAGTGCTTGTCTTCTTAGTGGGTGCATCAGCTTTCACTTGCTCTTTTCATAAACACAGAGGAATCAGATTAGAGCTTTGTTTTTAATAGCTGAGAATTTTTTCCCCTGCCTTTTTTCTCATCTCCCAGTCTATCCTAATGGTGACACAAGACTCAGTCTGGGTCTGCCTCTTATTAGCAGAAATGTTGCTGATTCCAGAGGAGAGATTCAGATCAACAAAACATCCCATTCCGGGAAAATCATGTATTCAGCTCTGGGATGTGATGCATGAGTGTCTTTATTGCTCATCTACAGGAATAGTGGATTTAACTTTGACATTTCTATTCAGTGCCATGGCCAGCTGGAAGATGTTAGGGTCACATGTAGGCTCTTCTGTCTTTTTCTTTTTTTTTTTTTTTTTTTTTTTTGGAAGATTAAATGAGGTTCCTGTAGAGTAAAGAATAGGCAGTGGAATTGCTGCCTTCTCACAGCAGCCTGCTCCAGCTGTGCTGTGAAAAGGTAATGGGTTACTGCTTCGAATGCTGTATCCCAGCCTTGTGCTCTATCACGGGTTGTAAGCATCTAAACCCCTTCAAATTCCCTGGGAGCCACAAAAGTCAAAGAGCATGTGCAATTCAGGGATTATGATCTAGTTCTTCAAAAGGTAAGGGTGATGCCACTGCTGCAGAATCTGGTGTGGAAACAGACACTCAGATCTTCTGAGTGAGAAATAATGAAGGTTTTGAAGATGAGATTTTATTTTGGTGATAACTTTCAATTGCATAAATCTAGACAGCATAACTAACCCACTCCTTGGGTTCATGTTGAATTAATATGTTTTTACCAGGCTCTTTGATACTCTTTGCCTCTGATAGGTAGTCAGGGACCATGTATAGAGCACCAGCCCTTTTTTCTGTCTTTGCTTGCTGAGTCAGAGAGGTAAGGACCAGAAAGCTTTTTCCCTAATTTAGTCTGCTTTCCAAGCATCTCCTTGCATATGGAGCTAGTGCTGGGTGGAGAGATGGAGAAGAATGGGGGAGAAAGAGATGCATTTAGGGGCAGACCTGAACTGAAATTATTCCTAAGTTTTATCTGGCCCATAGAAAAAAGCAGGTTAGGAGACTGATTCTGAAAGGAGGATCAATATTGGCACAGAAATCTAGAGGTCTCTGCAAAAGTTCTCTATTTCTTGGGAACAGCTCAGAACAAGTATTGAACAGAGGATTAAAAGTGACCTTACTTTGCTTGCAGGAAGAGGATAAGGAGGATAAGAGGACCAAAGTGTACGTTAAGTAGAACAGAAAATGTAGATCAAAATGTATTAAAGATGACAGGCAGACACAGTAACTGCACTAATACTGTACTATAAATAGTTGGGTATCATGTTCTTACACAACTTGGGAGCTGAAAAATATCTCCATAAAGGGTATTCCTTCTTTCTTCCCTCTTTCCTAATTGCTGGGATCTGGGGACATGTTTAGGGAACACCTAACCATGCTTTCTCTGATTTTACCTTCTTTCCTAGCTGTGTGGACAAATGTCCACCCTGAGTTTGTAGGACCATTTCTGTATTACTGCAGTAGAATATGAATACCAGGAACTTCCACAGTTTGGACCTTTTTCTTCATAAGGACAGAGAAAGAAAAGCAAAAATTCAGGAAAACATGACTGAACTAAAGCACCATGAGTAATCTTAGGGTTATTCAAACACAACTTTTGAAAATACAGAAGAATCAACAAGCCTTTATTGTTGGGTTTCCTAGAGTACTTCAGCATTGAAGAACTGAAAATAGCCTTTTTATCTAGGAAAAGAAAAATCATGTTTACTGTAAACAAAGGAGATAAGGGTTTTTGTCAAAAATGTTTAATCCTATTCTCATGAGAATGCAGAAGTGGGTAAGTTCATGAACCTCGTTCTGGAACTTGATGGTGGACATTGCATAGTATGTTATGGAGCATAAATGATGCATAATTTCTCTAGCTTGGAAAAATCCTTGAATGTAGTTCTGCCTAAATTAATCTCTTAGGATTTGGAAACAAAAGGGAGAGAAGAAATGTCAAAACAGCTTGTGGGAAGATATTCCAGGATGTAATGAGCCAATTTCAGTCATTTATCAGCAGTCCTTACTAATCAGGGAGGTCCCAGTTGACTGGATGTGAGCAAATGTGATGTCCATCTACAACGAGGACCAGAAGGAGGATCTGGGGAAATATAGGCCAGTCAGCCTGACCTTGGTGCCAAGGAAGGTCATGGAGCAGATCTCTTGAGTGCCATCATGGAGCATGTGCAGAACAACCAGTGCATCAGGCCCAGTTTCACCACCAAAAGAGTTGTGTCCAGCATTATTACAGGCTACCCAGGGAAGTGTTGGATTCACCATCTCTGGAGGGACTTAAAATGGTGTAGGTGTGGCATTTAGAGACATGGGTTAGTAGTGGACTTGGCAGTGCTGGGTTTACACTTGGACTCAATACTTTTAGAGGTCTTTTCCAACCTAAACAATTCTATGATTCTATGAAAGGTGTGGGATTTGTGTGTTAGCTCAAAGAAAGGAGTTTCTTTCTCAAACAAATCAATCTGTGTCTATCACAGAGGATGAATTGTGAGGGCTGTCTGATCCTGAAGCACAGTCAACTTTAACAAGAGTTACTGTACTGCATCTGATGAGTGGATTTAACAGTTCCTTGGAGCAAATATTTAGTACTCTAGTTGCAGACCTTACAGAATTCAAGGGAAGAGCAATATCAGCTTCAAGGAAAGAGAATGAACTTTTCAATGCGCACCAGGCATGAGAATACTTATATATTTCCTAGAAGACATTTGCATAATTTTTTTTTTTGCTGAGTTTGAGTTGAAACATTCACAGAGAGAAAGCATATGCAAAAGAGCTGAGCTCAGGTCTTTGTTCAGAGTTGTGCTGGATTCATTAGGGTGCTCTGTGCTATATATAAACCAAGAATGGATTAGGATACTCTAAAACTCAAGACATGACTGGCAGTTGTGTTTCCCAGCCTTGAACTACTCCATTTATTGTGACAAGATGATATTCAACAGCTTACAGATTGTTTGCTCACTCGACTGCTTAAATAAAATGTTGAGGCTGTTGTTGCCAGGGCCAAATTTAGGCATGGTGGTTTGAGCACCTTCTGGGTTAGATGAAACCCTTTTTCTGAGTGGCTTTCTTACTCATCCACCTGGAGACTGCTAAGTTGGCTTTGTCAGGCAAAGATCTCTGTGCCTCAGCATTCTTATGCCACTGTCTGTAGCCTTTACTTTCTTATCAACAGCTTTCTGTTTAAGCATCATTCATCTTGTGTATTGTGCATCAAGGTCTCTTCTACATGGGCAGCTGGTGTTGACGGCCTTCAGCAGCAATGGCAGATGAGTTCCTCTGCTGCCATACAGAGAACTTGGCTGTGCATAGAAATCCTTGAAGTGTGACATCTCATAGCATCTGGGCAGCACCACACAACTGGGTCCCTGGCCCTGCCTTCTGGGGCTCTCAGGAGTGTGGTGGCAGCCTGCCAGCTGGAAGAGAATAGGAATACTAAGCAAGTACTACAGACTCCTGCCTGCATTTGAGTAGGTACTGATATTGCTGGGAGCAGGAGGTACTGCTTTTTACTGTGCTGGCTTTCCTGTGCTGCCAGAGCCACACTGGATCTTCAGACTGTCAGTGACTTGCTTGTTTGCCTCTGAATCTGACAACAGGTACTACATAGGTTGTGCTGGAGCAGGCAGCTACATCCACAGGTGTGGGGCTTCCATGCACCTGTTATGTGGCAGTTCTCATTCCTTTTTCCCCTTACCTGTCACCTTCTGCAGAGCTGCCAGGTGAAGTTCCCACAGCAGGTGGAAATGTCCCTGTGTACAGCCCTGTTTGGGAAATACAGAGGCTGCACCAGGGCTGTCTTTGAGGTTTTGTCTTTCAGGGCTCTTGATGAGACCAGTGAACTTCTCTCTGCTTGCTGAGGGGCTGCATCATGGGACTGGGCCCTGCCCCAACAGACCCTGATGGGGACCTCCAGCCACCAGGGAACCACTTTTCCCTGTGACACCCTACACAATGGACCATTGGCTTCCAGGTTGGTGCAGCCTCAGTTTGGGTGCCAGGATAAGGTTGTAAGGTACTGTGTTGGGTTTGGCTGGGGTAGAGATAATTCACAGTGCTGCTATGATGGTATGGTTTAAATTTGTGCTGGAAACAGTGCTGTTAAAACAGGGATGTTTTTGGTTATTGCTGACCCAGGCTTTCACAAAGACAAGGCCTTTTCTTCTCATCTCACCCAATCAGTGAGTGGGGAGGAGGTGCACAAGGAGTTAAGTGGGACACCTCTGGGACAGCTGACCTCTACTGGCTGTAGGGATATCCCATACTACATGGCATTATGCTCTGCAGATAAAGCTGGGAAAGAAGTAGGAAAAGGATACATTTTGGAGTCAGCATTTGTCTTCCCAAGTCACTGCTACATGTGATGGAGCCCTGCTTTCATGGCGATGGATAAATACCTGCCTGCCCCTGGAAAGCCCTGAATGAATTCCTTGTTTTGTCTTGCTTGCTTGCGTGCACCTTTTGTTTTACCTACTAAATTGTCTTTATCTCAGTCCCCAAATTTTCCCACTTCATTCTTCTGATTCTCTCCCCAACTAGCAGGATGGAGCAGAGAGTGTCTGTGTGGTGCTTAATTGACAGCTGGGGTTAAAAATATGATATGCACAAAGCTTAAAAATATGCCTCCTGAGTGGCTATATAGATGTGCAAGTCCTCATGTTATGTGCAGCCTTGTGGGTATGTGGTTTTCTCCTTAATGAGCTTGGCTAGGATTTCTGGAGTGGAGGGATGGCAGAGGAGAGGAAGAGTTTGCCCTCCTTTGTACCATGTGGCACACTTTCCTCTTAGCTAATTTATCTAGCAAATTATTTGTAATTGTGGGGACCTGTGACATTTGACAACAGAAACAGAGTTATGTCTTCTTGAGGCACATTGCAGTAGACATTTAAAAGCCACAATATAATGAGCCTTGTATTTGTCAGGAGGTGGTGGGTAGTGTAGCGTGGGCTATAGTAACATGTAGAAAAGATGATTTTATGGCAGTTCTGGAAAAAATTGCTGTACTTTGCTTTCCTCTGTGGGTAACTAGACTTGATGATTCAGGTGATATTTTGAAGCACTAACCTGTTTGAAGCACTAACATGCCTTTGACGGAAGATTGTGGGTCAGATCTTGCAGACTTCAAAATTAATTTGATTTCCAGTATTTTCCTCCAACCAGTCTGGGCTTTTCATGTTTCCCTTGATAAACCTGGAAATGTTGTAGGTTAGGTGCCATACAGCTAGGGAATTGTGCAGGTCTCTGCTTTCAAATAAAACACCATTAATAAATGAGAGTATTTCCAACGTACAATGTGGCTTTTCAAAGGTCCCTAAAAGATTAAGGAATATGTCAGGGGGTGAGTGCAGTGCCATTTTTCTTCCTTTCTGTGAGTTACAGCAAGTGCTGGGTTTATCAGCTGTTTCACAAGTTTTGATAGAGACAATACAAACAAGTGTTTCTAAATGTGTGCTCTCAGTAGCTCTCCTGCTCTTCCTTCTCTTGCAAACAATCTTGTCTTACTGGTTGTTGTTTTACTCTGTGCTATTATGCCCTGTTTGTTTCCCTCTGTTTTTTAAATCACCTTATCTGTTCCAAGAAATTGTAGCTTTTGTTTTATTACATAAAACAGGAATATTTCCAGGATATGTACAGCTATGCTCTTGAACTTGTGACATTTAAAGGGCAATAGAATGCTAATGTGACTAATAAAACAGGAGAAATGGCTTTATATAAGTCAATGTGAAAATGGCTCTACCTACCTTTTAAATGGACTAATTTAATCAACATGCATTCATAGGGTCATGGAAGGAGGCTGCAAAATTTGGGTGATACAGATAGGACTGAAAAAACCAAAGCAAGCCCTTGTCATTCTCTTTTGACACCTTTAAAAAAGATCCTGCTAACTTTTTCTATGATGGGGACTCCTTACCATTTTTTTTTGCAGATGAAAATTCACAAGAGTATGTTTTTGTTTTGTTTTCATTCTGCTGTGCAATATGTTATAACCTAAAAGCAATTTTATCGGATTTTTTTACATTGATTTTTGGATTTTTCTTTGAACATTTTTTTGATTTTTCTTTGAACATGAACAGTAAAGTTCCACATTTTGTAGTTCAGTATTTCTAGTTAATGCTATGACAACTATTACACTTGCAGGTCAAATCCTTTCTGAACAATACTAAAGCTGTACTGATTTTAAATGTATGGCATGTGGCTGCTAAGTAATGAAATTTTGTGTATGGATTGAAAATGAAGGAAAGGACCCATAAGTTTTATGTTTTTGACCTATTCTTTCCTCCCTGATCAAGTTTCTCAGTCAACATGGAAAAATACCAAGATTTTTGGATTATTACAATAGTCAAAACGCCTCAAATAACAAGAGCAATTTGTGATTATGAACCACAGTAATTCTAAGGCATGCCATTTTTCTGAATACAATTGATTATTTTTTTTTTGATTAAAGATATACATATGAAAGAAATTGGGAATTGAAAGTTGAAGTGTCCCATATATGTGTGGTAAAGCTTTCTACTTGCAGTAAGAGAATTATAGGTATTTTTTCTGTTTCTTTAAAAACAACAACATCAACAACAAACACCAATTACTCAGAGGGTAAGCAGATATAGATCTTATATGACAGCTTAAAAGCACTCTTGACTAATTAACATTAAAAGCTTATTAAAATATTGTTTCCTTTAATGGGAGTTATTCTTTCATCTTTTTCAGTAATGCATCACCTATTAAATTTTTGATGTGGAAAATTAGTGCTTCAGGTCTGAAGAGGGTGACAAGCATAGTGTTGAGACAGTGACAAGAATAATGTTTGAGCTGTAATTTCAGGATTAATAATGCAGATTCACCCTTCCTAGTGGAACAGTAATGTGGACTCCTCATGATAACTCCATGCTGTAAGTTTTTTGTCTTAACTCCAAAAAAAACAGTGATATTGATGCTTTCTTACACTTTGATTTTACAATATATAGACAGCTTTATTATGCCTCTTTTTTGTCCCAGTACCTCAAGGTGCTTTCTCTTCTGTCTGTGTGCCCTGCTCTTGATATTCTTGTTTAAGTGCTTCCTGCCACTGAGAGAGCTTGTTTTGTTGTTGTCTTAGTTCCAGCCAGGACAGAGTTAATTTTTTTTTTTACAGTAGCTGAGCATGATGGTGCCTACCTGTAGTCCCAGGTGACAGGGAGGCTGAGCCCACTGGATCTCTTGAGCCCAGGAATCTTGATTTCCTTTTACAGTTTCTCCTGGGCTGCAGTACACTGTGACATGTGGGCACAGCCAGGACTGTAATGTTATTCTGCACCATCCTATGTCAGTGCCAGTGGTGGGGAAAAGGCACCCTGGCTTCCTGGAGGAAAGGCATTCCTTTTCTGGTCAGAAGAAAGCATGGTGTGATGAGAAAGAGCTGTTTGGTATTTGTTGTGGATTTTATGTGTGAATTGTTGACTTATATGGTTTGTTATTAATATTGTAGTTGTTACTGTTAATTTCCTTATCTTATTGCTGTTTCCAGTAAATTCATTGTTATCTTCCTGTAACACCTTTTTGTACCTGTAGTTCTCAGCTCCATCCCCAGAGCAGGAAGAGAAAGGGGGAGTGGTGGAGTCCCAGAGAATGGTATCTGGTTTGGGGCAGTCTCTGGGGAAGGGGGGGAAGGGAGAGGCACTTAATTGGGAGTGCCATTCCTTAATCATGACATGACAAGATGCAAGTTGTCCTTTTCAGTTTTGCTGGGTTTTGTGAGTAGCAAATCCATGAGGATGGGATGAATTAGCCTGATATGTCTGCAGTGGCCATCCTTTGTGAGCTGACTCACATACTGTGGGCTGTAGTTCAGGATCTTTGAGCTCTGTATGGACCCATTTGGGAAGTATGTGTGTGTAAATAAATCCACATTATCAGGAGTGATCTTCCTTCTAAAAAGGTTAGTATTTCTAAAATGAATTTGATCTCATTGGTGATGGTGGGTACCTGTTCTTTAAATTGTCATCTACAATGTAGGCATTTTCTTGAAGAACTCAAATTGGAAATGGATTTTTTTTTAATAAAGCTAATAAATTAATACCTTTTTTCCCCTACAGTAATTTTGCCCAGTATCAGTTACATAGGAATCCTTTCTTTTGCTGTACAAATGCCTCTTCTTGATTTCTGCCTTCTTCTTTTGATAGCTATATGCAGATTTTTCCCCTCCTTACTGCAGTTCTTTTTTTCTTACTTCCCCTTGTCTCCAGCCTTTTCTCTGGGAATAGAAAGGACAGGGGAGAATGATTACCTTCTGCTCACTTTCAAGATTCAGAGTATTGTAGAAGACTTTATGGCAATCTGTTCTCCAGCTGAAAACAGCTGGTATAAACTCACTGTAGAAATAGTGGTAATTTAAAGATTGCTTTTACTTAGTGCTGAAGATTTAAAAATGCGCTAGAATTTTGCAGGAAATCTTTATTGAACAAAATAAAACTAACCAAACTTGAATATTGTTCAATAATGTTTATCTAGAAAGACTGAATGTTATTCCCAAGATGGTGTAACTTTGAGACTGTAAAAGAAAGGAAGTTTTCTCACTGTTGTATCATAGAAAGCAAAAAACCTGTTCTGAATTCATGTGGGGCCTTGCAACTTAAATCCTACTTTTTAATGTCAAAAACAGTTATCTTAATCTCCCCTGACAAATCTTTTCCATGAAATTTGTTTTCTATCCGTATGCTTTCCATCTTAGTATGCCACGCACTTCTCACACCCACCGCTTCATGACGACAGTACATCGTGCTGCAATCCCTTGAAAGAGATTTTCATTTGCCTGCAATATTTCTGGTCATGTTAGATGCTTGGCTGCAGTAAAATCAGGTCTGGACCATTCTGTATTTTTGCTTTGCTGAAAATTTGCACAAGAACTTTTATTCTTTCTTTCCTGTGGTAAAAACTACAAATGCCATGTGTTTAGAGGATTAGAAAGAGTGCACAATACTAAGGAGTTAGCAGGGTGATAGTTGCCTGCTTGTCATTGGCTGTGACCATCTATGTTTTTTTTGTGTCATGGAAGGGCCACTCTCTTGTACCTGTTGCTCTCATGTCTGACGAAAGCAATTGCCAGCTCCAGAAACTTTGTGGGAAGGAAGATTGGGCCTTTTAACTTTTGTTTATGTGGCTGTAGATACAACAGGGAGAGGATGAATTCAGTCATAATTAATGAGTGACTCAGTGTTTTTTCTGTGGATTTTAGCCACCCAATCTTAATATTGTCATGAGCCCTACAATGTCATAAGTACAGTTGGTTACTACTTACCCAGTAGCCTTGCTTTATGCCGTGTAGCCAATATTAATTGTTTCAAAGCCATTATATGTATGGATGATTATTCATTGTGGCAATACCTTTGCTTGAAACCTGATACTGATCTTCCAAAATAGTGGGCTAATTTTATTAAATTCTTATGCCTCAGGACTTAAGCTAAAACAAACTAGTGATATACTTAAACCATATATTTTGGTCTGACTGTGATAAGAATCTGTATGTCCAAGAATCCCTATAAGGAATGTGTATGCCAGCAAGGCTGTGGTTTAGAAAAAAAGGCAATGATTGGCAAGGACTGCTGGGCTGAAGGAGCAGCAACTGTATTCCTATGAAAGCAGTTCCTGGCTCCCAGTCCAGCGAAGTTCAACAGGATCCAGGCTGAGCCTTGGACTGATAACTGCTGTGCATTTCCTTACTTCCCTTACTGGTCAAGGTGCATATTTAATTTACTGTAATCACTCAGGAAGGAAGACAGCAATAAAACGTGAAAGTTTAGGAACCTTCTCAATTATATACTGTTTCTTCTAAAAAATTAGATTATGGAATTTTGCTGCTTTTCTGACCCTAGAAACAGGTGGACCCTTTTATCAGTTTTGCAAAGCTTTGCTGAAACAGGGATGGGAGTCTCTTGCTTCCTACCTACAGTACAAGTTTTGTAGCAGACTGGAGGTGTAGTTTGGAATTGAGGGTAAGAAGTGATGGCCTGGGTAGAAAATATACGACTTGTAGGAAGATAGACTTTGCTGGGTCTAGTGTTCATGAAATAACATGCTGATTTCTATTAAATGTGACAGTTTATGAATATTCATAGCTGCTTAAATTTCCTCAAAGAAAAAAAAATATTTTAAGGCATATTTATTATTTTTGCATTTCATTACTGCCTTGTTAAAATTACTGATATTTATGTTACTCAACATTGCCTATGAGTTGTGCTCTAAACCTTAATTAAAAGACTGTTATTCAACTTGGCTCTTATTCAGACATACTCCAAAGATAACCTATGCTACAGATTACAGTTCATCTTGCTTTTTAATTTTTCTATTGTTCTGCTAGAAAATATGCATCTCACAGATACTTTACTTTTTAGCAGTGAAGTTCATGAAATAGTTACTCTCTTCCACTGTCTCACTCTCTGCTTCTCTTAATCAAAGTGCTTGTGTCTCTCTGTAGTTTTCTAACTGGTAGTAAACCTTGACAGAGTAAGGGGTATATTTTTGTTATATATCACCTAATATAGAGAGGAAGTAAGGGAAGACTTACTATTTTGATGTCTTCCTGATTGCTCCACATGACAAAATGAATTGCTGTAAGGCTTAAGGGGTGATAAAGCAGTACTTCTGCCTTTTTGCTCTTTTATTCCTGACCATGTGAACTTCTCAGATGAACATTTTGCAATGTATAAGGGCTGCTTTTTTTATTTGCTTGTTTTTGTTTTTCCTAATAGTTCAGTTCTTTCTAAGAACATCTCTGCCTTTTTATTTGCTTAATTTATACTTAAAGCTTTTTTTCTTTAATTTATGTTTATTGTGCTTTAAAGTAACTTTGGAGTACCAAGGATTGAGGCAAAATTCAGGTTGTACCCTAGAAAGGGCGTCCAAGGATGGTGAAAACTGTTGTTGTCCTCAGATAATTTCAGCATTCAGATAATTTCTTTCAGCCTGATGAGAGAGATAAGTGCACTTAGGACAAGGAATAAAGCCCCAAAATACATTTTTTAAAAACATCTCTTAATTTTTTAATATATATATATAAAATTTTACAGTCAGTCATTGGACACTATTTCCAAAAGTAAAGTGAACTAACTTTCTGCAGGTACAGTTATCAGAAACTTGAGTTTTTAGAAAACCAAATAAAATACATGAAGATGAACGTTTTTTTGCCATTCCCCAGAACAATATAGCAGATAAATGAGAAAGATTGTTGTGTGTAGCAATTAGTTTTTAGCTTATAGTAGGGGAAGAGCTCACTTTAACAAAGTTAAATAAAATTGGAACTGGAGAATATCTCGGTGCCAGTCTTGTAGAGTTTGGGATTCCAGTCCACTGGGACAAAGGATCACTTAAGTGCAAATACTTTACGAGCGAGCATCATCTGTTCCACACTGTAGATATCTGAAGAAGTACAAATACAAATTTTTATGTAAAATCGTATGAAGTAACTGTGATAAAAGACCTACCAAAGCTTGCAAGCTTGGAAAGAAATTATTTTCTTACTTAAGAAGCTTATGATGCAAAAAGTAAGATTTTTTTATATGAAAGTTATGCGAGTGCACTTAAAATAGGAAACCAACTCTCTGAATAAACAAGAAAGCATAAGGCTTTGTAAAGGTTTGAGTAGTACCAGATGTGAAAAAAATAATACAGAAACATTTGACAACCCCCAAAATGCTAAATGGTGAATAAACTGTTAAATATGAATGTGTAATCTAGGTTAGACAAGATAAAGCAAAAGACGACTCAGTCAAAGCCAAATTAAAGTTTTATTAAAAAGAAAACAATGCTATTGGATGCTGTGAACTGCAATAAAATTCTAAGGAAAAATGAACTGAAAATTCACTTTGTGGAAACACCATACTGCCACTTTCACAACCGGTGTTTCATTGGCTCCCTTTAATGACCTTAAGACCCCAAAATGTTTCATAAGGCAGTGTTGTTGCTTAGACTTTATTTAGTAAAGGAGTTTACCTGAGACATTAATCAAATTTGTTAAGATATTTTCTGTCTTTGAATAGAAATGACTTTGAGACATCATCTGTTTCTGCCCTCTGACCTGACACAGAGCTGACAATATTTTTTTCTACCCTTGGTTGGAAGGCTGTAGTGATGTAGAATCCATGGCCTTGCTTTGCAGCCTAATTTATCACTTGATAAATTGTAGTTAGAGTTTTTTTCATACTCCCTGAGCTAATATTTTTTGGCTGCAAGTATTTCTATTTGACATGGTCACAGTGAGCACAGGAGATCTTTGCTCTTTTCCTTAGTATGGGACAGAAGATGTACCTACTGAGTGACTGAAATACCGTTTCCATGCCCTTTTTTGCTGTTCTCATTCTCTTTCCCCCCCTTCTCTTTCTCTTTCTAGAAAGCAAATGTCTTTGTCTTTCTTAACAATGTATATCACCAAATTTCCAAATCCAAAGTTATTTCCACTATGGTCTTCTGCATCTCTCATCTTTTTTGTTTCCTCAGGACTGGACTCCACGGTGCATCCAGCCAAAGCTTCACAAGTGCCAAGCACAGCAAATTAATGTGTTACATGCACCACGTATATTAAGATATAATACCAAGAGCCTGTTGGTATTTGAACCACTGCTGCTTCACTAATTATTTCCTATTTTGTATTTGTGGATTTAACTGTTTCTTCCCAGATTTAAACACATCTTTTTTATTACATTTTTCCTTATTAGGATGGTGTGGGAGCATTGAGGGGAAGGAGAACTACCTTTAAGTGGGAGAATTACTGTGGAAGCCTGGCAGGTCCCCCTCGACACCAAAGAGGAAGTCATCAAGAAGAAAAGAGGCAGACTCTTCACAGAGGTGGGAGGATGACAGACTATGGATATGAGTGGAAATAAAAACAGTTGTGCCTGAATATAAGAGAAAACTTCTTGAAAGTGAGGACAGTGGAATAGATTGCCTTTGGCAGTTTTAACTGCGGTTTCTGCTGTCTCCATACTTGTCTTTGGTCAGTTAGCCCTGACTGTTGAAAACCTTTTTGAGAAACCTGATCTTATCCTTTGTGCTAAAGGTCTTTTGAGGTCCCTTTCAATTTGACTAAAGGTCTCTTGAGGTCCCTTTCAATTTAAATTTTCCTTTAATTGTTACTGTGATTCTCAAAGGTGCTGACTTGATAACTGAGATGCTAACAATCTTTTTCAGCAGGGGAGTGGACTAAATACTTTAAATATAATTTTATTTAATGTTAAATCATTATTGAAAATACTGAATAGCACTGGATTCACTGCAGATCTCTCCAAATCCCATCTGGAGACTGAAAATTCTGACTTAGGACGTGAGCATTTTTTTAAAATGAGGTATTCATGCACTGACATTTCCTTTGAATTGTATTTTCCTGATGTGAGACTATCATGCAGGTATGTGAAAAAGTTTAGGTAGGTAATATAAATGTCATCTGTGTCTTTCTCCTTATCACCTAGGCCAGTAATCCTAATAAATATACCAAATAGAACTGGCATAATATAATTTATCATTGTTTTATCATTGCTTTTTATTAGCCTATTGTCTTCTTGGTCATAGTAACCAATAAGTATTTCTTGCTGATATTTTCCTAAACACTGGCAAAAACTCGATTAATACATATTAGAATGTTATTTTAGACAAACACTGCTAGTGATGCTTTGGTTTTCTTTGTCTCTGGGGGACACATTTGTCATCTGACTTATTAGGGATGGCTTTCACCAGTTCCTGAAATTCTTTAGGGTGAGCTTTGTCAGATCCAGCTATATTGAAAATATCTATCTTGCCTTCATACTTTTAAGATGTCCTTCGCTATTCTGGTCCATGTTCCTCTCTCCTTTATTATCATAGTGTCATTCTAAAAAAAGGATGGAAATGTCAGTATTTCAGTCGTATCTGTGTCATTCATTATTTGTTGTTCCTTCAAAGTATAAAGTGCATATATTTTTTCTATTTTTTTCTCTTATATTCTCTTATATTTCTCTTTTATTCTATAAAAATATAGAAGTGTTTCTGATGCAATCAGTGAACTTTTCCTTAAAACATTTTATTTTCTTGCTAGCTGTAACTCATTTTGTGTATTCCTCTTTTGATTTTTTTTTTTTTTTCTGAGCTGTGTTACTTCCTCACTCATTCTTGGTCATATGTTCCTGTTTCTACTTTTTATGTGGTTCCCCTCTAATTTTCATGCTGTTTAAGAGTTATGAGTGAGACACAAGACAGGGACTGAAAAGTATTGGTAAAAAAAAATCTACAAAATAAAGTTTCAAGTACTCATGTGCAGCATCCTCCCTGAATGGTCTGGCAACTAGGATAAACCCCATCTGTCTTTCAAGGTTCCTGGAAATATTGGGATGATTGGAGTGTATACAGTAGCACATATAGAGGTGGTGGGTCATAATGCCTAGGTCACCACAAACTCCTTTTTTCCACCCCACAGGATATGCATGACCAACCTGTAATCGAAGTCTGTCTCTGGAAACCCAGAAAGGGCATATTCTAGTCAAACTTGACCAAGTCATTCAGAGATCACAGAATTAATTGCAGAAACAGCTAAATTAAATTGCAGTTGCCATTTGATTTAATTGCAGTTAAATTAAATGCAGTCCAAATAGCAAAAGGAAACAATGAAAATACAAGCCATTCCCAACAGACCTCGGAAAAAATGTAGGAAATAACCTTTTCACTGCAAATTATACAAACAGCCTCAGTATTACTGGGTTCTCTGTAGACTTCTGGGAGCTAACTGACTTCTTAGAACAGTTATGGATAAAGAAATAAAACATTTGGGCAGAAATGGAGTGCCAAACAGTACCATTTGAGATAATGAACTGCAGTGCATTCATAGCTGGTCTGAGCAATTTGCTGTAAAAGGGAAATTGAGTCATGCCTTACTGCCATAAAACAACAGCTAGTCACCACTGTAAAACTGTTAAGGATTTGTAAAAAAAAGTTGTCAATACCCAGACCATTATATATATGGCAAGTCATTTTGGAAATGAGAGGAAATGCTACCAAAAGCCTATTTCATCTGCAACTTAGTAGAGTGCAGGATGCCACGTTTTTCTGGTGTGCCAGGGCTGGAAAGAGTTACAAGCAAAATAGTAAAAAAGACCAAAGCTTGCTGCTGCTTCTAATAGACTTTCATGAACTACAGTTCTCAGGTTCAAAACGGTTCTTTGGGACAAGTCAGAAATTAACTGGGAGTTGGTATCCATTTAATTTATGTGCAGCCATTCATGTTAACATCACAATAAGTGTAAATACATGTTTACTTAAAGGACAGCTATATTGGACCATCAGGAATGCAGTATGAATTTTGTTTTGAAGACAATGAAACCTATACTCCACTTGACTTAATAAGCAGGAAGCAGAATGAATTGGTCTACAAGTTATTGTTAGACATCCATACAGATTTGCAAAATACCATAGAACTAGAATAGCATAGGAGATAAAAGTAGTATTCTCTCATCTCATGAAAACCACTTGCTCCAACACAAAACTGTTAAAACTGTTCAACAAATTGCAAGGCCAGTTGGTTTTATCTTGTGATAGTCAGGCACCTGAGGAGTGATAGAGACTACTGAAGAAAGAAAATTAATACAGTGCATTTAATTTTGTTTCTCCAGAGTAATTTATATTGCTATACCATCTTATGGATCTGTACATTTAAAAAGGCTTAAAAAGCATAATTTTAAACACTATATAATCCTATCTAACATGTGAAGGACCAATAACTTCAAATTACAGAGAAAAAGTAAAGCATTCCTTCTCTACCCTGGCAGCCTGAGACTGTAAATTTTTTTTTAACTTTTCATATGAATGGTATAAATTTTAAATCTATGTAACAAAGTGATAAATATGTAAGTAGGCTATTCGTGATTAATTATACTGCCTTGAATAACTGTGACAAAAGTAATGTTCTGGTGGATAGCCCCTCAGGAGGGGCATTGTACTGTAATCACATCTTTAGATACAAGATGATGTCTAGAAAGTGCTTAGTAAGAGGGGACAGTCAGTGGAGGAAAGAATAAATCCTGAGCGTTGCAGTGGGTTGCCTGTCACTTGTTTATGTGTGAATGCTGAACACTGCCTGTGCCATGCTTTGGATGCTTGGCTGCTTTGCCAGTTTTGAAGCATGAGCGAAGACTGAGGTGCATCCACATGCAATAGGAAGCTTTTCTCCCTGTCTCAGGCTTAACATCATTGCTGTCTTATTCTAGTGAGGCTCACGCTTGAGATCCACATGCAGATCTGGTTTTTTTTATGCTCCCTGGACTCTGCCATTGTGCCGTGCTGGTGCGTGCAAGCTCAGTTTTCAGTTTGGCTGTGTGCAGCTGGATACTGGTATTGTATTTGCCAGCATTGTGTAAACCCCATCCATTTGCTGAAGTCATCCAAGATAATTATACTTTTAAATCTGCAGGGCTGCTGCCAAACCATGCACTCACGAAAGGCAGATGCTGTGAATTTTCCATGGAGCTCTGCAGCAAATCCACCATGTGCAGAAGGGGGAGTGAGGTGCATTATAAAACTTCCCCCTTGTCTTTTATAATACAGGAAGGGTTTAATTAGACATAAATGAGTTTGATCAATGAATCATTAACTTCCATTAAACTTTAAGTAGATTGCCTGACCCGGCTACTTCATTCTGCATTTAATCTGGTATACACTTGATAATTAGAGTTAAAGGGACAAGGGCTGGAGGCAATCCTTCTCAATCCTTCACATAAAATGGAGTTGAGTCAGCTAATAAGTTAATTTTATAGTCAGTGTGTAAGGACAGAATTGGCCGTAAAATGTAATTTTCCTAGAAAAACGGATCAGGAAGCAGACTGTCACTTTGTTTTGCTTTCAGAATTACCTCAGGAATTACCTGCCTGGGGTCTTCAAAGCCTTCACAAATCCCATCCTCCTCAGCACAGCAGCTTGGAGGATTAGGTTTCATGAATACAGTCAGAAACCAGGTGGCAAGGCAGGAAATCTCATATCTTTGTGAGAATGCTGGTGTAGCTCTCCCTGTGGTGGAAAAAAAAATGATTTGCCTTGTCTAGATCCATGGGCTGGGGAAGGAGTGATAGAATGGAACTTTCTGACAGCTTCCAACCTTAGGAAAGGTAGAGCCTTTGATCTGCTGGCTTTGCCAGCACCTGCTTCCAGAACAGCATTGACATTTCTTGTGTGTGCCTGCTGTTTGTTTTACTATTTGGAAATGGCAGGCTTGCCAGCTTGGTAACTCTGCATGGCCCTATGCTCTGCAGTAGGGATGGATTCTTGGGAGCATCAAGTTCATATATGAAAGATTTCAATTATCAAAGCTGACTAAAGAACCAGAGGTTTGCTACTTGTCTTACTTCTAGAGAAGTGTGTTCTTTTTGTCCTTGCTCTGAGCTATGATACTTTGCTTTCTGGGTTCTGATTAGGTTATCCTGAGGGATACTGGATGATTCAAAGTGGACTCCCTTTGCCTGGTGTTTGCCTTATTCCATCTGAAATATATGTACTGAGGACAGAACCTAGGAACCTGTTTTGAGTAGAATGCTGTGGAAACAAAACTAATTGTGCTGACACTGTGGTATCAAAGGCTGTTGTGGCGGGCAGTCCTGCTGGTGGTGTGTGCCTGCTCACAAAATACTTATTTAATGAAATGAGAATATTGCCCAAAGATGTACGCAAACCCCTTTGAGGAAAGAATACTTTGAAACGCAGAGCTATTCAGCCTGATGTGAACACCATGACCAGTGCTAAACAGTGATAAAGGAGAGGGCTGGCACACCACCTCTCCCTCTGGCCTCTGTACTTATTGATAAGTATATTACCACAGTGGACCACTGAGGTCAGAAAAGAGTTAAGTATGGGATTTCTTTTGGAGTGTAGTTCTGAGATTGCTTCTAAGAAATGTAGCACTGCTTGGACACGAGCTCTTTTGTGTACAACTAGAAGCAGGTATTTTCTTACCTGCAAAGGACTGCAGGCACAACTAAAAGTGGCGATGCAGAACTTCTAAGTTTTGGACTTAGACTCTTAAAATGGCAGATAGGTTTCAAAAGGGCTCTAAATATCTGGCCTAAGCCTTTCCCATTCCTTTCCCATTCCCATCCCGTTCGGCCTTGATACAGTATTTCTGAATGCCCTGTGAGTGCCCTAGCCTGGGGTTGCTGAGAGGTTGCTCTGGGACTGTAATGACCTGTGAAATGACAGGCAGTCCTGGGGCTGGGTTTGTTGTATGCCTTCACTGCTGCTCTGAGATACAAGGGCAAAAGTAGCAGCTGATTAGCTTCCTATTTATGGAGGCTTGTCCATTCTCTGCAGTCAGGCTGAGGGAGGCTGAATTAAGGGTTGCTGAGTTAAGGTCATGCAGGCAGCCTTAGTACTGCCATTTTGAGAGTTTTGAATGCTGGGTTATTTGACCTTAGTGGCATTATTTTTAAAGTATTTTATGTGGAAGTGATTTTGTATATTTAGGTCAGACAATGTTACTAGCAATGTTCTCTTGCTCTTAAATCCACTGATCTTTTCTTTATAAGAACACAGCCATTATGCAGGGAGGAATTCTCCTGGAGCTGATGAAGGCTTCTAAAAAAAAATCCCTTCCCAGTGTTTTAATGATGTTGTTGTTGATAAATGCTTGCTGGTATGCCATTATTTATCTTTTGACTTCTCCACAGCCAGAATCCCATTGTAAATGACAATAGCTGCTGGGGTTTAGTAGCAGTGTGCCCTGTCCCCACGGTGCCTGGCTCACCTTCAGCCCAAGTTGACACTGACCAGCATTAATTGATGCTGACTGTTTTATGTTGCCTGTATAGTATGTGGTGTTCAGTTCCAGGTTTCTGTAAAATAAATTTGCCAGTGCAGCCTTTTATTAAGAAATGTTTTTTCCATCAAAAGGGCACCTAACTTTTGCCCCAGGAAATGGTGACTTCTGGTGATTTTTTTTTTTTTTTTTTAATTTTCTTGAGAGATCTTTCCGGAATGATATTTGATGCTCACTTTGAGGAATGTCATAAGGAACATCCATTGATGGTGACCATTTTGTGCTGTACTGAGCTAGAAAAATGAAAGCTCAATTCCCATCAGTGGAGAATTGCTCTTACCTGTGCTCACAAGGGTATGCATGTGAGTTGTTGTTTGCCATTGGCAATAAGGGATTTACAGCCTGGCTTTCTGGGAATTGAGAAACTTATTCTCTCTAGGGTGCATCATCCTGGACCTTTTTACAAGCATTTAAAAGTCAATTCAAGTGATAAAATCTGTTATATATTTTGAAGAAAACATGTTTTAAGGCATCAAAACTGCTTCATTATTTGAAAATACATTTAGAATACACACACACTATCCACAGAGCTCAAAAGACAAATTTCAAGTAACAAAAGCTTTCCTAGCAGGTGGTGGATAAACATTTTATGTTTCCAGTAGAAGATGGGCTTGTCTCTTGCTGCTGTAAGCACTCTGAACAGATAGTTGTTTACAAAAAAGATGCAGAAGCATTTGCTACCAGCCAAGCCTAACAATCAGCTACATCTGTCAGAATGTGACTAAGGAATTTCATAGGTCTGTCAATAAAAATAAACTTTTTGTCACTATATTTAACTTTCCTTAACTATTTTCCATCCTATCCTCTCTAAATTACAAACTTTGTCTCATAAAACTCCTCCTGTTGAGTTCATGGCTTTTTTTTTTTCTGAGCTCACAAAGAGAGGTTTTCCCGAGTGATTTTCTCAAAATAGTCTCTGCCAGAGCAATGCAAATCCACCCTCACCTGAAGCCAGTACTACATGGATCTCCATGGCAGTTGTATCCATCTGGTTTAGAGCTGTGCAGCCTAGGGAGTGCTAAACTTTGCAAGAAATTGAAGTGTGTCCACTTCAGACAGAACCCTCAGAGATTTTGGTTGCTGGATTTTATCTGAATGTATATGAACTGTGACATTTTGATGTATTTTAAGCCACCAGACTTTGGCAGTCTTTCATAAGGATAGGAAAAAGTATTTTTTTGACCCAAAGCAGAACCAGTCAAAATTTTTCAGATTGTTTGGAGTAATGTATTTCTACTTGCCAGTTCAGAAATTGCTGTATCATTTTGACTGAATTTTTCAACAAAGGTTTAGCCTCAGAATGTCATTAGTGGGGAAAACTGGTGTAAGTATTTTGAAATAGGAACCAATTGAAAAAAAACACAACAAAAAAACCCAAAAGCAAACAAACCCCCACCCCCCAAATAACAGAAAATTTACAAAGATTTAAAAATTTTAAAAACCCACCAAAAACCTAAACAAACAAACAAAGAAAACCAGAAAAGAACCCCAAAAATCCAAAATCACCAAAAGGCAAAATAAAACCAAACCCAAACCAACAAAAACAAAACAAACTACCCCAAAACAAAAAGAGAAAAATATATATAATGGAAGAAATAGGAGGTAGCTAGATACTGGCAAGTTTTGAAACACCATTTAAGACTTCTTGTGAGAGGAAAGTAAAATGTTTTTAGAGCACAGCCAGAAGGTCAAAGGAAATTATTGTTCTCTATTTCAGCACTTATAGACTGACTTCAGCACACGTCAAGCAGCATCGGGAATACCACGGTCAGTGACCGGCCCTCTTTTATTGGAAGGAGTGTGTTAGGTGGCCACAGAGGTGTTTAGGTAATGGAAGCTGGCAGGTTGAGGGGGCAAGCTGGGCTTGGCCAGGTCAGGTAGTGCTGGTTGAACAGATCTGTGCTGTGAAGAAACACCACACTTTGGCTTGCTGGCAAGTGCCTTTTCTTGACAAAGATAGAACAACGTACAGTAGCTTTCTTGTGGTGATACCTACACAGGTAGGTAGATTTTGCTAATAACTATGACCTGAGAGAAAATTCTATGTGATAAATTCTTCAATATAAGAAGTCATCTTTTGAGCAAGGTGCACTTTTTTGTTGGTTGGGTTTTTTTTTTTGTTACAAAGTACATATTCTTTGCTGTCCACTTTCCAGTTCAGCCTTTATTTCTTCTCTCTGTTAGTTGTAAATAACAAAACCCTTTGCATGTGCTGTGGCTGCTAGCTTAGAGGCCCAGAAAGGTGGCAAAAAAGCTCTTGTGTGTACACTGTATGCATAGACAACTTGAGCTCAGGTGGCAGAAAAGATCTATGGGAAAGGGACTGGGCCTTTCTGGTGAATATTTCATTTTTTAGGTTGTTTTGTGTGGCACACAGTAGATACGATACCTCAGCCTCCATCTAATGGAGTGGCTAGATGCTGCTGGTTAGACAAAAGAACTACAAAGCTCTTTCAAACAGCAAGAAAATCAACCCTGGAGTTAACTCCAAAGCTTGTGATAAGTCTGAAGTTATTAGTTTGAGAGGCCCAATTGTCCCACAGCTGGCCTAGAGAGCATTCCTGCACATGAGTGCTTGCCACAAGTGAGCATAGCCTGCAGCTTCTTGCCTTCCACTTCTCTGGCAACAGTGGCATGGCCACTGCAAGGCAGTCACCCCTCACAGTTTCAAAGCCAGTTCTTCTGCTGAGGGGGTCTCCATTAAGAGAGCAGCCACAAGAAGAAAAGGGTGTTGTGCAGCTACAGAACCGAAAACAGGGGGATGGATGTCTCCAGTCAGATCAGATGGAGAAACCTGCCAGAGTGGAAGTTGAACCTACATATCTTGATCCTTAGTTCCATGTCTTAGGTCTCAGAGCATCCTTCCTGATGTGAAAATGCCAGTGTGCTAGCTAGAGAGCAGTATTTTTCAGTTTTCTCTTTCTACTGTTTAGCACCCCTTCTCTATTTCACTTGATTTTGCTTAGAACAATTTGTTCCTTTTTTTTCCTGCCACTTTCCAATGGCATCCTCTTCTGCCTTTTGTTGTATCTGTTCCCCTTAGTCTAAATGCTCCTCCACATCATGGCTCTGGGTTGTGTACTGGCAGCTCTGATGAAATGGGCAAGCTGTCAGGGTAGCTCTAGCAGAGCCTTCTTTTGGAAAAGCACTCCAAAGCAGATATGACACGAATGGTAAGTAGAAAGCACACAAATCACCAGAGATAAGAGATCCCTGTTTTTCTTTCTTCTTTCCTCCTTCCTCCTCCCAGACTGTCTCTGTCTTATACTCCTCAGTGGACAGGACCGCTGGTAAGCTCTCTCCCCTTGCATTGTTTGATGCTGTTGGGGCAGCAGGTGTTTTGTAGCTGCTGGTCTGCACCTGTGCAATGCACTTGCCCAAGGATGAGAGCACCACAGAGCACCCCCATAGCTTCTTGCTCCACATTTAGAACATCTCCCTCTGACTTCACCTGAACTAATATTCATATATGCTATGAAGACTTTTCTAAAGGAAACTATCGGTCTCCCTTGCCCTTGGCAGAGAACTTTTTTTTTAATGTGAGCACAGCCTACGCTATGTCACCGTGCAGATACAAAGCTACAGGATAAGAAAGGTGAGGTAGCTTGCAGGACTGTGAGTCAGGAGAAAAATGGTCACAAGGAAACAAGAGGCTGTGAAGAAGCCCAGAGCATGGTTTGACTGATTCTGGAGGTGGCTGGGATGACAGGTTAGGACAGCTGTTTTTTCCTTCTTGTCTGATATTAGTGATGCTGGAGGCAGAAACGGAGAGAATTGAATTGTGCACATGGTGCTGTCAGATTGATGTCTTCTCCCCCACCAGACCTCTTCCCATCACACACCAGAAATGCAGCTGGCTAGCTTCTGTTCTCTCCCTTCTACATTCCTACAACTTCAGTGGAAATGCTAAAATAGGTATATCTGCTTATTTGCTTGTTCTGAAGGTGTCTCAGGGGATTCACAGGTTTGGTGTGGAAGGGTTTTGCTGTTCCATTCCAGTCACTGTGCAATATAGGAGAAGGGTTTGACAGTGCAGAAGATGCTGCTGCTGCTCTTGGGGTTCTGCACAATTTGAAGCCTGTTGGAGCCTTGCCTGTTTAGCAGGTTTGATGGCTGCCTTGTTCACTGATACAGGAAAAGCCTGGGGGCCACACTGTTGTTGCAAATTATGTAGTCCATTGATTGTCTGTATCATGTAAACCAAAGCTCCAGTTGAATTCCTTTGGAACTAGACAAGGCATTTGGCCTGCAGCACTTGAGTCAATGAATGCATTGCACTATGGGGAACTCAGAAGCAAAGCTTTAAGCTGTCACTTTTAAAAGGTATTTCCTTCAGTAAAAAATTCAGCCCAGCACGATAGAGTGGAACAAAAGGCTATGTTTTACAATACTAGAAAAATTATTTCATGTCTTTAATGAAACAAATTCTCTTTTTTATTTCCTTTGTCGTCTTAAATATGACTGGCCTGCATGTATTTTGCACAGGCATATGTGTCTGTAAATGCAGGCTGCATTTCTTGTGAGTTCTATATTGCTCACTGATAGTATTTGCTTACATGGCTGATGACAAACATAAGGAAATCTTTCTGAGACCAGGAACATGCTGCTGTATTACTCTGAAGGGTGTTTCTCTTTGGTGCAAGCTATACACAAATTAGTAACATGAAATTGTATAGAAGGCAGTAGTACTGAATATATGGTACAATGTATGTTGCCAGAAAACTCTATGAGTTTTACAGTGAAAGAAAAACTAAGAGGAAGATTGGGAGAGAGATTTAAATATTAAATTTTATTTTATGGGAATCAGTCAAATCTAGAGAGGACTCAAAGCTTTAGATAGCGAAGCGCTTTTTTAGATGACCCTGTGTTGCCTGCGAATGAGGCAGTGGCGACCTGGTTTAGAGCAAGACCACGGCCAACTTACAAACTAGCCGGACAGATCACACATCACACCAATATGATGAATGGTGAAATGTGTTTATTTCCCGTGGGAGCGCGCTTAGATAGTTTCAGAGTGCCCACGTCACTTCCTTCATGGTTAGGTAGCTTGGCACGTCATGGAGGGGAAGGGGCCCTAACTCCTCGTAACAACCCGAAATCTTCCGAACGGTTTTGGGCTAACTACACCCTGTTATATGAGTGGAACTTCATCTCTGAAAAAAGTTTCAGACGATTTTCTTCTGTAAATTCAGTTATTCTCTGGCTTCTGTTGCTGACGAGGTCTAATGGAAGATTGTGGAAATTAGGATAAAATCTTCCAGGTGTATGAAAATGCCAAGTGACTCTGATTAGTGGTGACTTTAATTCTCCTTTGTAAATGTTGGAATTTTGTGGCCTTGAGGAGTGTTTACAAAACACTGATACCTATTTCACAACAGTTTTGGAGCAAGTAATTTTCACCTTTTATACATGACACTAAATAGTCTAAATTATCTTGCTTTGGGAAGACTTTTGCTGCCACAGTCTCCTACTTGCAAAATTAGGACTGTCTGAAGGGGATTTTGTGGAACTAAGTGAGCATTAATTAAAGGTAGGATTGTCAGCAGCCTGCACAGAGAATTTTTCCTTTTGATGTGTTCACATTGGTTTCCTGAGTAAATGAATCTAATGCAGATATATTTTGCTTGTTACACATGTCTTGATTCTGTTGAAAAGATTTGAAGCCAGCTGTACTTGTATGAGGTTGAAGTAGAAACTCAACAGATAGGTATGTGGGTAGACAAGAGACCCAACAGACAAGTTGTGGCTGGTCTTGACCCTAATAAGGCATTTGAGGAGCAGAAACCACATGAAGTCAGCATTTAAAAATCTCCAGCCATGGAGAAAGCATGGACTGGGGCTTTTTGCTTTTTACACGTGAGGAAACTCAGGAATAAAGCACACATTGATAGGAACCTTGTCTTTGTTAGTACCAGTACTGCTGCCCAGTGTGTGACTTCAAGAGATGTGTTTTGATGTCCCTTCTGTTGCCACTTGTGACAGCAGTATAATTGAGAACTTCATGAAATGGAACTGGGACCACCATTGTTCTTGGTCTTATTCTTTCTTTTCTCCTGCTTAATGTTTCCTTATGCTATAGTTAGTGCTAGTGCTGTTCACCCAAACCCCACATTTACAACTTTATTCTGATTTATTTTACCTGCAGGAAATGCCAAGGAAACAGTTTCTCTTTTTCTAGGGCTATAGTTGATGGTTGAAAAATTGTCATTGCATAGAAAAGAGGTGGCAACAGAAGGGGCAACTGCAAGCAGAGATGAGGAATTCGAAACCCAGCAGCTTACTCTAAAATGCAGAGAAGTAGTGTAAGAGCCTGTGAGTCAGCTGCCTAGAGAAAACAAAAGACATCTTTTCAGAATGTTGTCTCAGAGCTGCGGGCAATTTCCATGGTTTCTTCTTTAAAAATGTTACTTTTAAAATCAGCATCCAGATTATATGCAGGAAACTGACATTGCAGTGTCACACTTCATTTTATCACATGGTGCAGAAGGAGAAATGGAACTGAAAAGCAAGATCCCTCTTCCAAGCCTGTTTTCCCCCAGCAGTTATAGCAGTGCCATGGCATTGGTGCGGGAGGCCATGACCCCATCTCCCTGCCTGAGGAAAGAGAGAACAGCAAATACACCCTGCTGGAATCTTCTGCTTCGGGTGCTAGCACCAGAACTGACAGTGGCGCACCTGCTTCTGCTTCTTGTCTGCTCAGGGGGATAAAATGCACAGAAAGCAAGAGGATGTGAGGAACCAAGGAAACTGCTGCTGGGCAGTCTTAAGTGATGCTCCTGGAAGTGTCCGAGCTCCATGCACAACAGCAGTAGGTCTGGAATTACTACAGAATTTTTTTGCCTTTTGAATCCATCACTGCGGCAAAGACACAGCTGCACCAGCTGCAGAAAAGTTGTCATCCTCCTTTCAGATATAGATTGGCCTCAGTACATGTGTTGTTTATTGATTGTGCATTGCTTGCCATAATGGTTCCACTCAGGGCTATCCTATCACAGCTATGTGCACGAATGTACACAAATAGATCAGAAACTGCTTTTATCTCCTCATTCAGGCTGGACTTGAACACACGTCCATCCTTACCCTGTATTGCTGTGGCTCCCAGTTATTTATGTTCAAGTATGACAGATGCTTTGATGTGGATGGGCAAATGCTTGCAGAATAACTTCTGTTCATCTGACCCTCGCAGTTATGCAGTTTTTCCACAGAGACACTGCAAATCCTGCAGTTAGAAGAGGACATATGGTGATCCAGAACATCTCTGTAAGGCTGGTGATGCACTTCTAGAGCATCACTGATAAACCATGCACATTAGTGCTGGATGGGGATCAAGGTAGGAATTTTATTTTATTATCTTGTTATACAAAACCCATGATCCTAATGGCATTCTCTTACCTTTATCCTGGGGTGAGAGAAGGCTGACAAGTTATCCTGTACTGAAAAGGAGAAAACTTTTTTTTTTTTTTTTTTTTTTTTTTTTTTTTCTT
>VZUI01082020.1:0-45358 GCA_013401135.1 Cettia cetti | reverse complement strand
ACAGAGACCCACACTGCAGGGACAGGGTCACCCCAGGGTGGGCACAGAGACCCACACTGCAGGGACAGAGTCACCCCAGGGTGGGCACAGAGACCCACACTGCAGGGACAGGGTCACCCCATGGCTGGGCACAGACACCCACACTGCAGGAACAGGGTCACCCCATGGCTGGGCACAGACACACACAGTACCCATCCACAGGGGCTAGGCACCTTCCCAGCATCACTGCATTGCTGTAAAACAGTGCTTTTACCCAGCTTTCATCCCAAGAGCCTTGATGCCCTTTAGCCTCTGCCATTGCAGAGCCCTGGGATTGCCCAGTGGGGGCCGGGAGCTTTCTCCTCTGGGTGAGGAGCCCATGACAGCCCCTCTCCATTCTCTCCCTTCCTTATCAACATATATATAGGACTGTCCCCATATAGTGGCAGCTCCACACATGTGCTGGTGGGCGGGTAGCTCTGCATTTGCCCTCATGATTTCATGCCAGAAACATTTGCAAGTTCAGCTCGCCGCTCGGATTCCCCTCTCTCTCTCCTTCTCCCTTTTCAGGGTTACTCCCCCGAGTCTGCAAAGGCATCCCACATTCCCCCCACCAGGCTGTGGGCTCCTGCCTGCCGGCATCCCCCCAGCTTCATCATTGCCTCATCCCGCCCCGACCTCTTAAAGATTTCCTCAAAGACATTCAGTAAGATCAAAATAAATTTTTGCCATATGCACTGCTGTTATCGAGCCTTCCCTTTTTGCTTCTTTCCTCAGCAGCTATTTTGGGATGATTAATAATTCACAGTGAGGCTTGGAACAGCAATGGTTAAAGGGATGAAGCTGAGCTGACGCAGGAGCCTTCTGGACAGAAGCAGTTTTATAAAGTTTTATAAGTGCTATTTTTTTCTTTAGGAAAGGAGTGGATTTTTTTTTTTTCTTAAAGTTTTGTGAGAACAGGAATGTTTCTCTTTTAGCCAATTCCACATACTTTTTGTTATAGGAGAAGATGTGGTCTGAGGGTTTCAGCAGAGGCTAAAACAGGGGAGAACTGGATCTATTTGGTGGTGTATCAAGCGGATAGGAAATAATCGAAAATGCTGTGTTAAAAAATGAGTTTAGCAGCAGCTCCAGGCGAACTCTGTTTTGCAGAGAACCCTCCCTCCCCTAACCTGCCCAGCACCCAGCAGACCTGGCCAACGCGCAGATTTGATCCATTTCCACCCTTTGGCCAAAAGACATTCCTTTAGTCATGCCCTCCTGGGAACTGAGGTTGTAAGTGTTTTTCTGTTGGTAAAACGAAGCATATTGGCTGTCAGAGGCTGTTTCAAGGGTGTGTTCAGGGGGGTGTGATGCACGGTGGACAGACAGGTCTCTCCTGGGACTCCACTGGGATGTACTCCACACATCCTGGCTGGTGGGCAGCCTGTGGCTTTGCTCAGGCTGAAGCACATCAGACATTTCTTTCTGGGCACAGTGGTGCAGCAGCCTCCTGCCTTGTACCAACTATTTTTCCTTCCACACCTGCTGCCTGGGCTGAAATCAGAGCTCAGATCCATCCACTCTTGTCCCAGCACCCTGTCTCCATCACACCCTGCTCAGCAGAAAGGTGATGGAGTTTTTCCAGGACCCCACATGACACACATCCCCTTCTGAGGACATTCACTGGTCCCATCACTTCAGACACACCTCCAGGTCTGCCAACAGCCTCGCCTGTAATGATGGGTGGGATGTAAAATGGATTAAAAAGCAGAGGCCAGAACTTTTTTAGGTTAATCTCCTAATGCAAAAGGATCATATTTGGCAGCAACATAAGGCAAGCTCTCATCAGTTTATATTTCTGCTTTTCTTCTCCTTAACAATCTAATTTTGTACATCGCTGTGTGGAATCCAGATACAGATAATCCTCCCCCAGTTAACACCACTCTGGCTGTGCCCTGTGGAAATCTGTGTGCTGCCTGTGGGAGCTGGAGACATGAGGGTGCTGTGCTGGTCTAGAGACTGTCTGGAGGGGTTTCAGCAGGTAATAGATAGCTTAGGGTCACAAGAAGAGCTGCTGCAAACACTTTTCATGAGCACTTTTGGAGAAAATGGTCTTTTGTGTTGGCATCTCACCTTACACTTTGGTGCAGGGGACATTTGGTAGCTATTGAAAACTGAAATATTCTGATTGTCGCAGAGGAGAACCTCACAATTTCCTCTGAAAAACTTTCACACCAAATGGAAATTTTTTGACAAGCTATTCAGCCAGAATGACCTTTTGTGCTGCAGAACAAACTGTGATGAACATTTTTTCTACCAGGTTTTTCTCCTGACATTATGAATCCTGATGGGAGATTAGCTAACACAGCTCGTTATCAGCACATGCAGCATCAGAGAGGAGGACTTGGAGCTTGGATCTCAAAAACAACCATCTGATGCCAATATGCAATTTGAGATACTGCCTCAACCAAAAAGGAGGATCCATGGACTAAAGTTGGTGCTAATGATAAACCCAGCTATGGGTGAAGTTGCCCCAAGGCTGAATTTGCCTGAAGAGAGTCAAGTAGGGGCGTGAATTAACTTCTAAGAAACTCAGAGTGAATGAAATAGTGGAATTACTGGGTAGGGTCAGCAATGAAATTATGAGTCCGCTGCAGAGGAAACAGGATGCATTTCTAAAGGGCTAAGAATGGCCCCTTTGCTAGATTTATGGGGCTGAGGTGATGAGCGTGGGGTCAGATAATAACCTTTCAAACCACCAAGGCAGACCAAATATGCTTTGCCACAGCCCGCTTGCTTTTCAATGCATGTGTGTCGTGTTTGGAAAACAAGGCCCCCTCTGTCCAGGCCGAAACAGCAGCAACAAAATAACGCCGCTTGTTAGGGAAATGCCACCGCAGAAAAAGATAATTGAAACATTCAGGCCGGCAGTACATGGGGATAAAGGCAATAAATCCTGAAAGCACGCTGCCTTATCTCGGGCAGGAGCTGCCGGCGCTACTCCTTGGCCAGCGTTCCGCCAGGCCGGGGAGGCCTCGTCCGTGCCCGGTTATCCCGAGGGCCAGCCTTCAGCCAAGGCCACCAGCCTGCCATGGAGCAGGGATGCTGAGTCACACAGATACCTGTCCCTCCTCCTGCTGCAGCTGTCCTCCCTCCCAGGCAGAGGGGGAAGCACCTGCAGTGGGCTGGGGTGTGTGAACTAACCGCCAAGGCACACGGCCACCGAAACACTGCAGAGTGGCACAAAGCTGTATCTAGGAGGTTTAGGGTGGGTATGAGGAAAAGGTTTTTCACCCAGAGGGTGGCTGAACACTGGGACAGGCCCCCCAGGGAAGTGTTCACAGCACCAAGCCTGAAAGAGTTGAAGCGTTTGGAGAATGCTTCTGGGCACAGAGTGGAATTTTTGGGTTGTTTTGTGTGGGGTCAGGAGTTGCACTCAGTGATCCTTGTGCCCACGATTCTGTGAAAACAGAGGTGTTGCTGGGAGGGACACACAGCCCCTTATGGAGTGACCCCAGACTGCCCAGCACATCCCTGGTGGGTGTCCAGCATCACCCAAAGGGCTCAGTGGGCTGGAGCTGCTGTTCTGGTGCTCACAGACTCCTACCCCATCAGGACTTTCCTGATACCTCCACAAGCCACTGGTCTAGGGACTCTGAATTTATCTTAACCTTACAGACAGTAAGTGGTCAAGGAACCCCCATAATTCACCCACAAGTCTGATATAAAAATGATGCAAGCTTTTCTTCTGGATTTAGGCACAGCTGAAACATGAGTGATAGAGGGGGAAAGCCTGTAAACAAAACTAGTATCCTCAAGTCTTCTGCTTATTACGTGGCAGCAAAGGTATGTGATGCTGCAAAGCTCTTGGCTTGTGGCCTCACCCTGCTCTCACACAAGTCCTGGAGAAGTTACGCAAGTGCAGTGGGAATCCATGAATTTTGATGAGGAGTATCCCTGCTTCTCACCCTTCATGCCTTTGTGACAGGAGGCAGCACAGAGATGTGCTGCAAGGCAGCTGGATGGCAGTGACCACTTCATTACTGCCCAACAGGGCACCCCCTGACTTTGTCCATCCAATTTTCCACGCTCAGTGCCCTGTCTCCTGTTGTGGCATTGAGATTCTTCTGGTAGTCTGGGCAGCAGCAAGGCCCAGACCCAGCCAGGCGAAGAGGGTCTGTGATGGGACATGGACTACAGGGAGCATATTTGGGCTGCAGGGCAGCTCCCCTTTGAGGTTTTTGAGAGCCCACCCTCTGCCCCTTTACTTGCTTTGATGTTCTTCAGACAGGATTTGCAAATGCTTGACTGTAGGAAATAAATGTAAAGGAGAAATAGAATTTCTGCCCCTGCTTCTTTCCCCCATTTGCTCAAGGGCTTGATCCTGCAAGTACTGCTGAGACAAACCCACAGCCAGGAGGGAAATGATGTTTTCCAAGACCACTCCAAGGTGGGCAGTAGCACAGAGCAATCATCTCCGGTCTGTGTTGCTTTGTGCTTGACAAGCAGCAGCCAGAGAGTCTCCAGGGAGACCTGCTTTTCCTAAGGTGCCAGTACAACTCCTTACACGGAGCACAGCAGTTTGAGGTCCTGAGGCATTGCTGTCAGACCCCAGCTCACTATGGAAATGTTGTTCTGGGAAGGATTACCTCTCTCTGCAAAACACAAACCTTTCTTCTTCTCCGCTGCAGTAATTTTTATGCAATTATAACTTACACTGAACAGCTCAAACTGCAGGCATTAACACAGCACAGGCTGCAGTCTCCTTTTACCTTCGGGTGGACAGCATGGATCAGACAGCACTCGGATGGTTTCAGCATGAATCACTCACTGCCTCCGTAACCAACATTCTCATAACCTAAATCTATCAAAAAGAACATAAACCACATCAGAAGCCAATTCTCAGATACTCATTTGCTAAGACTTTGGAAACCTCTTATATTAAACAGATCATCTCTTTACAGGAGTATGAAGCTGCCCTAATTATACAAAGGGTGGAAAGGGACAATCTTCCATCTGGGAAGGCTGTTTAACTTCTTCTGGCTTCCTAAAAAGCTATTGTCTTGTAAACTGAGCATTCCTTCACTGGCCTGGTAGACACAACATTCCCCATGTCCCAACCAAGTGCTGTGCAAGGAGCAGCAGGACCCGAGCCAGTCAGCTCGAGTGGCCCCGGGCACAGCCCCACAGGGGCTGGTGCTGGCTGCCCCTGGAACACTCAGAGCATGATGTGCTGCCAAACATGGTTCTGCCTTGGCTTTGGCCTGTGGTTCTTCAGCAGTGGCCTCTGGCCCGTTTGTTTTTTTTTTTTGGAAGGAAAAGGTGCTCTGGACAGCCCCCTCCTTCCCACCAGGAATCACTGTGATTGTAGGAACCTCACTGGGTGAGCAGCAGCTCTGCAGCTTTGGTCTGGTGGCTCTGAGGTTTCTCCACAGGGCTAGAGATGCAATGAGGGAGATCCAATGAGAACTTCAGATTTCCAGGAAGAGGAGCAGCCTCATCACAAAGGCTGCCTCCTTTCTCATCAGCTACCAGGGCCAGGTCCATCCTCACCCACCACTCAAGGAGGGTGATGTCTCAGGATGCCAAACAACATCCCTCAAATCCCCTTTGCTTGGAAGCCTTGCTCAGCTCATTTCTACAACTGGAAAACCAACTGTGAGTAGCAGTGAGGTGTCAGCTACTAGCACCAAGTCACATCTTCTAGGGAGGACATTTACTTCCATGTTAAGATAAGCCCAGATGTTTTTATTTGGTACCAGAAGCTTTTATTATTCCCTTCCTCCATCTGTCAATACTGTGTTCAGTTTCTGCTTGTGTACGTGCTCTGGTAGATGCTATAGTACAGCTGACAGGCCTTAAATTCACACTTTGTGGGAGGCATATGTCTTTCTGAAGGTTTTACATTACTAAAGGTAGCAAGTCACAAAATAAAACCATTGTTGCAAATATCATTTGAAGTTAATCTTCATATAATCCACAGTAAATATTTACTGTGCAATGCAATAGTGGCTGGATTTGTTTACAGTTTGAAATTGTTAGAGAGGATTCCATATAGATTAGTCAGCTAATCTGCTGTAATCTGCTTAAAAAGCAACTGAAATGGGTTTTCTTTCACTGAATCATGTTAGCCCTGTCTATGCACTGACTTCAGATAGGGAAGAGATTCAGGCACAAAAGGGCATTCACCTTGTGGGTGCTCACAGCATTGCTCACATTGCAGGAGAGCCATAAATTTCCCCTTCTGCCTTAGAGAATGGGACAGCTGCAGTGGCTGGATTTAAGCTGAGATGAGTGTCAGGCTCTTCTATCCCATTTCCTTGCTGCAGCTTTTGAACTGTATCGCCTGGGGATAAACTGATCTTTGATGAGGCACCTGCACGGTGTCTGCACAGAAGTCATCCTTTCTGAATTTATTCTGTTTTATTTCACTGCCTCCTAAGGAGATCTACAGGAGGTACCTTTACCTAGCGTGCTCCTGAGTTAATAAGGAAAGCACCCCTTATCCTTTACTCCCAACCTATGTTCACAGGGGAGTTGCAGCTCAGGATGGAAAAAGATTTTAGATACTCACCATACTTCACCGAAGATCTCTGTGTGATGTGGGCATCCAGGGGACAGGTGTGTCTCCTCTGGGCTGTAAGGTCCAGGCTTGAACCTCTGTTAGCCCAGTGAGTGAAGGGCAAAGCCAGGGCAACAGAGATCTTCCTCCAACCAACTGAGCAACAAGCTTGTCTGGGATGCTCAGCTAACAAATAGCAGAGATGATGTGAATAGTGATGAAATCCCATTCTGTGTCTTTCACCAATACTCAGGTTGGAGGATCTCTCCAAGCCCTTGTTCTGGGTGTGGGAATGCTCACACAGAGGTGGCTTCATGGATACAAGGTGATAGCTGCAGCATGGGTGAGTGCTGAGCTCTCTGCATCCTGTCTCTCCAGGACATAGACAGGAGAGCAGGGAACAGCCCTGCTGTAAGAAAAGGGGGCTGAAACAAGTCACCCTGTGGGTATGAGGCCACTTTATTTCCCATTTAGCCACCACATCTGGGACCAGCCAGGTGGCAGATGGGGATGCCTGCAGCTGCCTGCTCACCACTGGTTTTAAATCCCATCTCCTGCCCCCTTGCACTGGGAAGGTTTGGGCACCTCCTGCCTGCAACCTGCTCCTCCATCCAGGCTTGAGCAGTGGCTGCAGCCCAGCTCTGCTGAAGGTTGAGACCTGGAACCTCCCCAGGGAAACCTGGGGAAGGCAAAACACACCTTGTGTCCCCCCATAAACAGCAACACCAGCAGAACTGTGGCTTCCAGTCGGGGAGGGGACCTGGCCCATCACCTGTGCTACCTCTGGCAAACACATCAGCCTTTGGTGTTGGGGCAGTCACTTTTGTCCCCTTTCACACATCCCCAGTGCCGGTAGATCATTCCAGTGTGGGTCCCTCTGAATAATACATTCATCCACAGTCCTTCCCCCACCCCGTCCTCAGCAAGGCCTTCACGAGTTGAATACGGTGGCTCGGCTCCAGCACACACAGCTGCCATCACTGCTGCAATTCTTTTGCCTTGAGAAAAAGCATATACAATTTAATATGCTCCTGGCACAACAGCTTTTCTGTAGCAGAGGAGGCGGGTTTGTTTATGGCTATTTTGATAGGGCAGCTTTCATCCGGACACAGGTTCTGCTGCATCTCCCCGCCTGCACAAGGGAGCCTTTGTTGGGCTGGTTCTCATGTTCCTCTGCCCATTTTGGTACCTTCTCCTGCTCCCTGAAAACCCAAGGTTTAAAAAGCCCTCCTTGCTCGTCATGTTATTCTTTAAAAGCTAGATCCTGGGCTAAAACCCAGACAAGCAAGGCAATGGGAGAGGGTGTGATGCTTTACTGGATATGTGTCAAGGATATGAACCATCCTATTATCCTATGGGAATTTGGCCCATGGAGCAGAGCTCATGGTGCTTGTGGTGGCTGTTAGCAGTGACTTACAGGCTTTCCAGGCTGGGGAGCAGCTCTGTTGCTTTCTCAGACACCTCTGTCTCGCCAAGAGCCATATGAACCATGCACAGGGACACAACTCCATGCAGGGTCAAGGCAGGGCTTTTTCATCCCTGCAGGAGCTGGTGCTGGGAGATGCAGATTCCTTTCCAGCAGCAATTACAGTCACCCTTACACAAGTTAAACTGTGAACAGTGACACATCTCCCTGCTCTGCACTCTCACAGCACCTCAGCTCCCCAGGCAGGGTGGGCTGTGGAGGAGATGCACCTCAGGACTGGGAAGTCTCAATCAAAAAACCCAGAGCCTGCAAGCCCAGCCAACTCCTTCTATCTGGCAAGCAGCTTGAGCTGCCCCTGGTTGATGAGGAGAAACAATCTCTTGTGTTTTTCAGCTGCTGAGTCTGTTCCCTCTCTGCCACAGTGGAAATAAATGGTGGGAGGGTTTAGCCAGCACTAATTCATTGCCACATTCAATCTGAAGCCGCTGCGACTTTGTGCTTGGCCCACAAACACAACGGAGAAAATGAAACCGGATAGAAAATACAACGGATCATCCGATCATCGTAAGCACATGGGAACGAAACAGAGTCACTCTGTAGTGCACATGAATTCCACACATGTGAAGGAATGCAAAGCAGCTATTGTACCCCCACTTTGCAGATCCATTTCACTGTTTTCCCAGTTTATCTGGAAAATACATACTGCATGGTACTGTACGTCGTATTTCACTGCTATGCACCATGATGTCTTCTAATGGAACAATCGCCATGCTTGTAGTCTAAGGGCAATACAAAAGTGCTTTCAAATAATAACAATACATTTTCTGTATAAAGAGGATAGGGAGTAGCCACTTCCCAGAAAGGCTTGATTTCCCTGGAGCCAGCAGTATGAACATCCAGAGCGCCAGTAACAGCAGGCAGTGGTGAGAAATTCCCTACCTCATCATCAGTCTATACATCCTGTTTCCAAGTGCCAGCTCTGGGAAGAGTGAAGGCTGTCAGCACCCACCAAGGGTAAGGTGAATGCACCCAGTGAGTCTTGGCAGCACAAGGCTCCATTTATCCCATGGGGGCATGGGTGGGGGGCACTTTTTTGGCAAAACAACTCTCTCGGCTTTGAAGCGAAGCTGTGAGCAGAGGAGCAGGGTTCTCACAGCCCAGCTCCCAGAGATCACACAGCAGCACAGCATCTGCCAATTCATTCAGCACTGCTGGCCCATGCAGCAACATGGCACACCACTGTTCCACGTTTGGAGGCAATTTATACTGGAATAGGAGCAGTCTTCTTGGGTAAAATGATTTTTTTTTTCCTCCATAAGATCTCACGACTTTTTAAAGAGAACCCTGCACACTTCAAATTGCTGATGCAGAAGAGCATGGGAAGTATGCTGCAGCTGGTCTGGGCTATGAAGGCTCTCTCTGATACTTGTGCAGAGAGTGACTTGAAAACAAGAATTAAAGCAAAGCTGGGGAGGGGCTGAAGCATTCAGGAGGGAAAAGTTACTCTTGTACATCTGAGATAGGAGTCAGAGCAGCCCAAGGAAACATTCATGCTTTGCTTTCCTTGCCCAGGCAAAGTGCAGCCTCTTTTCTAAAAACTCATTCCAGATTTTTAGACATCAGAAGAATCACTCTGGTATTGGAGCCTGATCAAGTGCAAAAAACATCCTCAGCCTTCAGAAAAATACCAGATGGCTGCAGATGCCAGCTCCTTTGGCCAGGCAGTGTTTTGAGAGAAAAGGCCAGCTTGTTGTGAGAGTGCTGCATCCCAGATACAACTCTGCAGAGCAGCAAAGACCCACAAAGAAATCCCTGGAGGAGGAGAAGCATCCAAGCCAACGTATTCCCGTAACATCAGATTTTCAAGGCTACACATCTGCTCATATCCAAATATGCTCTCTTTCTCCAGAGGGAACAGGGACCTACAAAAGTGACTCTGGCTGGAAATGCTCTTAGGAGTTTCTGAGCAGCACTTGAAGCTCCAGTCAGAGTTGCCAAATCATTGAAAACAAGTTTAAAAAAACATGTCTGGTGATGTAAGAGGAGATAATTTGGTCTCTACATAGTGAACTGGTCTTTGGAATATCAGCTGTGAGACTTTAAGTTGGTTGGTTCTCAGTCACCTACTCTTTGAGGAGGCCATCACGGTGTTGCTGCCACACAGGATAATATTCTCTTTGCCCTCCAGAAATGGGCACAAAAGACAAACGCTTATCCCAAAAATAGGGCAGTGAAAGGATTTATGCATCATGTAAGACTTAAAACTGAATAGGATGCACACACCTTGTGCAACTTTCACAACAGGAGAAATTTCACCCTTAGTGTAGTGACTCCACTTCCAAAGACCACTGACTGCAAGAAAAACAGCCCAGTAGCCAATAACCAGCTGGGGTTACTTGGTTCTCCAACAGCTCTTTTTTCCCACCAACACCTGAACAGGTAACATGGTGTCAGGCCATGTTTGCCTGATGATCAAGGAAGGATTCACAGGGTTTACGTGACTCAACAACTTCTGCACCACTTTAGCACTATTTTAGTGCCACGAAGCAGTGAGGATGCCTGAGCCAGCCAGAGTAATGTGATACACACACAAAGCCTGGTCAGCCACATGGCCTTGTAAAAACTTGAGGTGCAATTAGTTTCTATTAAAAAAAAAAAAAAAAAGTCTTTTCTTTTGTCCCAGGAGTCCTGAAATGGCTGTGACACAATTAAAACCAACTGAAAAAGGAATGACAATGAGGAGTGGTGAGAAGCTCTTTTCTGGGGAACGTGGGCTGGTAATGTCCTTCTGGAAGGACCTCAGAGAGAGTGGTCACTTTTGATTACTGCATAATGTGAGTAATTCTCTGGAAAGACCAGTCCTTCCCTCCTGAATCATAGCAAAGGGGGGAAAAATAACACACTCCAAAAATGGAAAGCTGGACAGCCCTTGGATGTCGGGAGTCGCCCAAGATTTCTGTGTGGGGGCCACCATAGAGAAGCTGGAAGGAGTGAGCCACTGGCCCTGCCCTCTGCTGTGGGGTGACAGCTCCAGCTCTGGAGCCAAGCTTGAACCATAATACAGCTACTGAAGTGGCCACCCAGAGCCCTGGTAAATGGGGTGACACTAATAGCACACGGAACACCTCGTTATCCATAAGCCACGCTCTCCATGAAGTTCTTCAACCCATGCCTGCACCTTGATGCATGAGGTACAGGTGGTTCCTTTGGAGATTCTGCCTTCTCTGAGAAGTTTGTCCTCACGGTAGTTCCTGGCTAGCCCATGGCATGAACACAAGCCATGGCAGCAGCACAGCACATCCCTGGTGCCAAAAACGGGGCTGTGCTTCAGTCCCAGGGCAGCCACGCTTCTAAAAATCCATGCGTGGCCAAAGGTTGAGAGGAATGACTGGGACGGATTCCTGGTGTGGTCGGGACCATGGGCTTTGCCAGTGATACTGGGGAAAAGGGGCAGCACTGGTATTTCAGAAGGAAAGAGCCTGTTTCTCCCCAGGTGTGCCCCTTGGCCATGCGACAGGCTCAGCATCAGTCCTGAGGATTTCACAGCTGGCACCTGGACAACAACAGGATGGTCCCAGACACACCTTGGACCCCTGTTTCTTTATATAGACATATATGGTTACATTTAAACAGATGATTCTTTTTCCTTCATGCTAATCCTCCACAAAACCAGTTTGGTTTCCATTACTATATATAGCACTGGGAATCTTGGTCTATTTTTTGTCCCTTTGCATCTGATTATTTTCACTAGAGCTCAAAGTTTTGATGATATGCAGATTTCAACTGTAACATGACATCTACTCACACAGACTTCCATTAGCAATAAACCCACAATGGCCACTTATAACCTAGAAGAATTTTATTCATACCATAATCCTGTCCCATCATCCACTGCAAATATTACAATTATCTTCAAAATGTCACTGAATATCATTTTGTTCCACTTAAAGCACAGGAATCCTGGTGTTAGACAGTTACATTTCTCTTGAGATTGCTTATAACAGAACCATAATTCAAACGTATTTTCCATGAGCTGTAAAGGTTTAAAGCAAAGAATCTGCAGTGTGTCTGTGTGCTCAAGTAACTTCTAAACAGTGAGGCTAATGCTTGGTAGTTGACAAGAGATGTGTCCTGCATATTATGCGAAACACTCACAATTTTTTTACCAACACAACAGAAATGCAACAGGTAAAAGAACATACTTGAGTGACTGGTAACATTTAAAAAATATTTCTTTTAAAAATTGCACAAGAGAATACAAAAACAGTGCAGCAAATAACCAAATGCATACACATTGACCTATCTATATAGAATGAGGGTCTGCCTATATAAATGTATGTGATAAAAATTGCAAGGTTGGAAACTGTGAATGGTCATATTTAATAACACGTGCAAGAAGCATAACATAATCATAATAAATAGCAGCAACAAATATACATTAACAGGACCACTGAAATTATGCTAAAATAAATTAAGCACCTTTAAGTGATGAGAAAATCGTGAAGCTGAGAAGCTTTTTAGCTCTGTGAGAACCACTGTGGGCAGCTACTGGAATATTGGGCCCTTGGTGAGAGTCAACAGGAAAGGGTCCAATTAGTATTTGTTAATTCCAAAGAAGAAACCAATTGTGTGTCAGTAGGACCCATTTTAGCCATTTAGCCAAGTTCAGCTACACCTCTAGTTTCAAAAAGGAGATTGGTGCCGTGTTTCACTGCTTAACCTTTGGCATGTCAAAGTACAAAAAGTTTGTGTTTACTCAGAAGAATGTTGTTGTAAATAAGAAATGGAGTTTTGGCCCAGTTGAAAGGCAGGCAGTGCTGTTTAGGGTGGCTGAGATGCAGAGCTTTGCTGCTGCTGGCAATGAGAAGTTTACCTGCAAAGGTAAGGCTTTGCAAATCATAATCCAAATGATCCCTTCCTTGAGGGCTGTGCAGATCCCCAGCCTTCAGAGATCTGCAAAAAGCTCCATTCAGGAGGAACCCCACCTCTAGGCAGGGCAGCAATGACTGCCAGCAAGGCTGTGAGGCCCCTGGAGGGACCTGGGCTGCAGGATCCTAGTGCTCTTTGTTACACAATACCTGTCTTTTGGAGGAGAAGCAGCATTTCAAAGCACTTATTCGGCTTTCAGAAAATTTTTAAAAATTCTAAAATTTAGTTATATACTAGAAGAAAGGCATTTGAATTTAATTAAGTGGACCTTATTAAAAATAAGCTGCTATATTTGTCCCTGAAGTGCACCTGGCACCATCTCTTCAGCATTTCATGTGATGTTCAGAGAAGTGGCTGAGGACATTCTGCTGAGTTTTGAAGCCAACTTAATTCAGCAAAGAAGCCCCCATTGGGCATCTAAGCACTCTAATGTAAACCCTCATTTTAAAAAAGCTGAGGAAAAATAACTTAGGTCCTAAAGGCTGCATTTGAATTCTTCCAAAACATTGTCCTTTGACCTCTTCACCCAGGAGACTGGAGCAGGCTGTTTGCCTGAGCATATCCTACAAAGTAGACCCAAAAGGGTTCATGACATGGAGAAATATGGCCCCTATATCTAAACCACAAACAAAATCACTCAAAAGCTTTACTTCTCCCTGGCTTGCTGGAATGATCAAAACCTTCCTCCAACCTTCCTCCTTAAATTGCACTTCATCAATGAGACTGCCACTCATTCCATGGGATTTTGGAACCCCTAGTCTGTAACCAGTGAAAAGTCTTTTAGAAGTGATAGGCAGAGAAATACCACGGAATCACAGACTGGTTTGGGTTGGAAGGGACCTGAAAGGCCATCAACTTCCAACCCCCTGCCATGGGCAGGGACACCTTTCACACCACTTGATCAAAGAACCTTGACAAAAGGTGAATAAGACCAGCTTTAAAGATAATAAAGAAAACAGAAATTCATATGTTTTAAATAGTTGAACCCACAGTTTTAAGCAATAGGAACCAACAATAGGTAAAAAATCTTGTCTTCAAGCAAAGAGCTCTAAAGAGCCCCAATCTTCCCCAAAGCTAGTCTTACCCAAACAGTTATCCTTCCACTTCCAGGATAGATGAGATTTGAGCTGACATCCACTAGGTGACATAAACAGAAAAAAATTACACATAAAATGCACACTTTTTTTTTTTATCTTCATAAAGCTATGGAGCTGCACAGAGCAAATTTTAAGTGCACAAGGTCACATGAAGGCAGCTTTCCAGAGGAATTGTTTAGACGGTGAGCGAAATGAAGCTGTTGTATCTCTGAATGTTTCTCTTGAGGATCTCGGAGCAGGGCCCGAGCACTCTCTCGAAGCGGGGCCGGTCCAGCTTCACACACTTGAGGGGTCCCCGTGCCACCACCGTGGCTGCCCGGGGCCGGTTGAGCAGCAAGGCTATCTCACCTGGGAACAGAGGCAGCACACTGTCACACGCCCTCCTCTCCTTCAGAGGGTGCATATTCCACCCTGCCATCGCACTGCTTGTAGAACATCTCCCTTTATATATCTCTTGATAGACGCTTTACATAATTCTGTTGACAGTACAAATGCATTGCGCATGCATAATGCATGTGTGTAAAATGCCTTTGAAAACAAATGCTTTCAGACTGTTTTGCTGATTCTGGATCTGTCTCCTGTCAGCTACACTGGTGTAAACCAAGGAAGGGATTCAGCTTCCCTGAAATCTCTGAGCATCGCTGAGAGCAGTGGCTGACCTGTGCATAACCCCTCGCATGTGAGAGTGGAACACTAATTAAGACAATAAGTACTCGACCCAGACGTGCCTGTCTTTCTGAACCATGCTTAGCTGAATTTTCTTACCAAAATAATCTGATGGACCAAGTCTTCCAACTTCCACGTACTCCTCGTTGTCGGACCTGCGCTGCAGGACGGAGGCAGTGCCCTGGCAAGAGAAGGGCAAGGAGTCAGCTGGCTTTGCTCAAACCTCTTTAAACCTGATTTAAAAAGTACCCAGGCCTGAGTATTTCCTTTTGCATATCACGCTCCTTCTTGATATATGAATGAAAGGAATTAAAGGATTAAGAAAAAAAGCCCATCAAACAATTTTTATGTTATGAATTGTTTGGATGCAGGCAGATTCAGATCATAAAGAGGACAGGAACAGGACAGAACTCAGGAACTCCTATTTAACATGCTTTAAAGTAAATTTTGTGCTTTAATATAATTTTAAAATATGTTCTGTGTGGATGCAGAACCTTAGAGAGAGAAACACAGGAAAGATTTACATTAAAAGAAATAAAAAAGCAATTTTCCCAGTAATAATCCTGGGACATGATTTTCTAAGAGCAACTAGAGCTTATTCCTCACCTGACCTATTGCTGAAATGGGTGGCAAAAGGAGTTTTTAATGCTTGTTGTAACAAAGGGTGATGATTTTTTTTTTTTTTAAGGGCTTTGCCTGCTCGTGGCCTGTAGTGATCTGGACACCTGCGAGTGAGTCTCTGGAGAGATGGAATGTGCCTTGTCTCCACTACCCTTAATAACTGCTGTACCTGACACGTGCTAATACATGTCAAAACTCAGTTACAATCTATTTAAACCTTCAAAGAGGTTTTACATGCAGAAATATTCTGACCTGGAGGAAATCTTAAATTATTGTGGCATAAAGCTTTTGTAGAGGAACAGAGAAGGTATCTGCTTTTCTGAGAAAAAATTACAGTAACATATGGGAGTATCTTTTGAGTCCAAACCAAAAGCATAGGGAAAGGCCAAATGTTAACATATTTTGATTTTAACTGAAAAAAATAAACCTCCCTCTAGTGCAGAGTATTCAATGAACATTCACTGGCTGCAAATATCTTGCAGTCTCCTTTCACCAAAAGAAACTTGTGCACCTCCAGTAGGTAAATTTTATTTCTTCTGTTAAGTTTCCAGAAAAAAATCCTTTTCTTTGATATAACTAAATTGTTCCACCAACACTGCAGTTTTCCAAGATCTTCCAGTAAATCTCCAAGGGCATGAAAATGCAGAGATAGTGTGATGAGTGTTGTTATTCACACTTGCTGCAGCTTTCAGAACAGACCCACATTCACAAGCAGCATTCTCAGAAATACCCCACACAGGGAATAATGCCTGCATCGATCCCTCTCTTGCCAAACTTTGGATCAGGTGCAGCTCAGTGAATTGATGCTGTTTTCATTGCCTCTACAGCTTAGATGGATTCAGCTTCAGAGTCATTTCCAGCCCCTGTCCTCCTCTCATCTCCATCTGGAGCCTGGCAAAAACTGAACCCCTTGACCCAAATAGCTGCCTGCAATCCACATCTCCAGTTCCTTTCCCAAAACTAATTTTTAAAAAAATCATTTATTACAGGTGTTTTATTACATAAAACAAAAAAAAGTCCCTGAAGTGATCACAGTGACCACCCAGGTCAAATAAAGAAAGGACCCAATTCCCCACTGTTCACCTCCAGCACATTGCTATAAAGGTAATCACAATATCAAGCAATATTGCTTTCATCTCCCCAAGTGTCAGCTTTTATTGTGGCTAATATTTTTCTGACAGGGTCCCTGTGATATAGGACTCCAATAAGTCAGTCTTCTGAAGCAATTCCTTCCACTGTTCCACTACAGTCAGCCCTTTTAATCCAAGAAACACCATATCTGCTGGAGAAGGACAGCTGTGTCTGGCCTCCACAATAAACACTTGGCTTGGCAGGATAAAGCAATGCATATTCCAGATCCATATTTTTCCCACTCTTGTTTTAACAGTCACATAGGCTTTTCCCGTTGCCCAGTGAGAGCAAGTCTATCTCAGAGCAAAACAAGTTTCCTGAAGGCCTGACAGCGAGCACCCAGATGTCAGCTCTGATTACACTGCTTGGCCCCTCGTTGCACCAGCCACCAGCTCCACAAGAACATCCTGGAACATTGTCAGAGTGACCTCCACGGGAAGGCTGTCCACCCCGGGAAACAAAGAAGATGTTTTTATAACTGCCTGTCTGTGTCACCTTCACTTTGTGTGTCTTATCTCTGGAATCAGCACTATTCTGATTGTAGTAGAGGAGGAGGCCAGTTGTAGGCAAACAGTGTAAATGGGGCAAAAATAAGACAGAAATAAAATAATAAAGAACAAAATAAAATATTATAGAATAAAATAATGCAGAATGAGATAGTACAGAAGCAGTCCTTCATTATCCATATTTCTGATAAAGTTGTCATGAATTCAGTTTTGAAACCTACCCTTGCCCTCATCCCAAGTTTTGCAGCTGCTTTTAATTTTATTTTCCTTGTCACATCCTTCTGATAGAGTTTTTGATTTTTCTGTCCTTCTTGTGCTTTAGGATCCCTCCACCTCCCAGAAATGATAGGACTGAATAAATCCTCTGTGCCCTGTCCCAGGAGGTTAGGGCATTATCTTACAAGGGTTCAGGGCCTCATCACTCTCACTTCCAAATGCATTTTGTCTCTATGGGAAAGACTTCTCCTTAAATGACACACAAAACTTGGCAAGATGAATCTCTGAAACAAGATGCATGATCCTAGATTTGCAGGATCAGGCTGCTTAGTGCTGCTCAACTTAAAATACTGCCTTGTACACTGATACCCATTTCAGCCTCCTACACCACCAAGCAAACCCTACAGAGCACGAGCTTGAAGATTGTCGAGAAGGTTGACACCATTTAATAAATCAGCCCTTTGTGATGATATTAAACTGAAGGCAGACAGGCATGTCTTTCTGCTAGCAGACACTTGGGAGTGAAATTATGGTCTTTGGGGGATCCAGGAATATTCTCTTTCAGTCACTGGGGAGTGCCTGTATTCCCAGAAACTGATATCATTAACCTTCTCTCCTCGCCTCTGAGTAAATACGAGCATCCTATTGCAAAAACAACAAGAGTAGGAGTTCCCAAAGCACTGTGCCATCAGCACCTCTCTGCCATCCTCACCCCACGCACCTGCCTGCTCCCTCTGGCACTGCTCTACTCTGTAGCACTGCTGGGAGTGTTTATTCAACTCCTTCAAAATGCTTCAGCAGTTTGTTTTGCAAAAATTTATGCCTTAGATATGGCACCATGATTTAAGATATAAAAGATAAATTAAGGTTTATAATCCATGAGTTCTCATCCTCTCCAAAGTAATGAGATTTTGATAGATGTTTCACTTTTAAACACTCAGACCCTATAGATAGATGAGGGAGACATTCTAGAGTATGGCCCATCTGGATCAACACTGGGATTCCCAGGCCTTACCCTGCAGGTACTTACAAGCACTAATTGCTTCAGGAGCCCTGTTTTTATATTTAAATATGAATCCTATAGCCAGCAGTTGGCCTAAAGAGCCTGGCTACGAAAGGCAAGTATGATTCATGGTGCTAAAAACTGAAATCCTGTATTTTTTTCCTTTTTTCCAGCTCAGTGGATCAGATGGGATCACTCCTAGGCAGCACAAGGCAAAGTGTGGCAGCCTGTGTTACCCCTGGGTGGGACAGGCAGTGCAGGATGGGCTTCACCAGGGGCAGGGGATGGGATGGGAAACCCTGCACAGTTTTAAAAACTTTTTGGTTTAAAAGTCAGTCATACTGATTGTTTGGTTTTGTTGGTCTAACCACCCATTTTGAAGATATAGTCATCAATAAAAAATATAGTGAGGCTCCATCTGGGATAAAGGGCAATTATTAAAAAGAAGACAATACTAAAATTATAAGAAATTAACCTCAATTTTCAAAATCAGGAAGTTACTACTTTATATTTCCAGTTTTATTTCATACTTTTTTTACTTACTGCTTTTTCTAAAAGAGCCCAGGTGACTTTTTTTTTCCCCATGGCCTCGAAATGCGACATTTTTATCCTAGTTTTGAGCTTAGAAAGTTTTTCTAGGCTATTTTATTTTCCTCTTCACCACCCAGCACAAAGGGCAGTGCAGTGTATGGAATTAGAGATGGAAAGGTCAGGCTGATCATCTGTGATTGCCATTAACTCCATCAGTGGCAGCTCTGAACATACCTTTGCTCTTTCTCACTTTGTTAACCCGCACACTCCATAATTCACACGTTCCAAAGATAAGTTTCCCCTCACTCCACAGCCACATAAACCCTCATTAATGTGTTGCTATTAAATCTTTGCACAGTTGCTACAAAAGGAGAAGGAAGGGGCTGTGCAGTGGCACAAAACTCTGCTGCTCCCACGGTGAAGCAGAGGGACTGGATGGAGCTGCAGCAGGTCTGAAATGAATTAAAAGATCTGTCACACAGTATGATTCTGGGAGGATTTCGTTTAATTGCAGGCAAGATGGGTTTGTGGAAGTAATATATTTTATTAGAACAACAAGCAGAGCTAGAAAAATGGAGGAGAGCTCTCGGGCACACGTCTGTCTCCAGGTTGCCTATTTCCCCAGATATATCTAATAAAATCCACCATTCACCTGTCTACAAACACTATCTGGGCCATGTTCTTACACTATAACAGCTACAATCAAATTAGGTTGCATCTTATTTAATAATATTTGCTTCCTAGAGCATCTCCAAATCATTAACTTAATTTAAGGAGAGGCAAAAGCTCAAAATGCTAGAAAATTCCTGGAAATTCGTAGGAGTTGGAACTAGTTGATATTAAGGTCCCTTCCAAGCCAAACCATTCTGATTGCCTGTTGAATCTGGGAGATCTGTCAGACAATGCTTCACCCTCCACTTCAGAAAAGGGTCATACAAATCAGTTTGGTTGTGTGATGTGATATCTCAAGCAAATTTGGTCCAGTTTGGAAAACTCTCCCTTCTTGTCTATCCCTCCTGATGAGCCAGTTGTGATGGTGGGAACAGGCTGCCAGAGCAGCCCCAGGTTTGCACTGACTGGAAAAGTGGTGGCTGTTTGCTTTGCTTATCTCGAGCAAGTCAGTTCTTTTCTGCATCCATTAGAATTCACTATAAATACAGCACAAGGCAATGACCAAGGTAATGAACTGCTGAGAGCTTTTGAGAACAAATATGCAACATTTTACACATCCAGCTTTTTTAATTGGGTTGTGACTCAGTGCATATGGAGTTGCACAGATTTAATGGGATCTTTAGGAAGTCAGCCCATTGGGAATGGGGTTAGGATTAATAATGCAAGCCAAAGGAGCTCTAAAGGCAATGTCAGAGTAACAAGCTCTGCACCCCGATACCCACCCAGTCTCCTTAAGAGAACAGTGCTGCCAAAAGAACCTTTACACTGTCAGGGATAATCACTACATTGTCAATATAACATTGATCTTATTGGCCGTCATTCTCAACAGCACATCAAATTTTAGCAGAGATGGAAAGAAAAAAAGAAGGGGAGAAAAAAAAAAAGAAAAAAAAGAAAGAAAGATGGACACCTGTCACTGCCCAGCTGGCAGAGGTCCTGGACATCATCTCTACAGCCATGACTGATATCAAACAACCTGCAGGTTGCTGTGTGTTTTATATCACACCTGCATCAAACTGCCCTGCATATGCCTACACTCCCAGCTCTTTGCTATTCAGACATGTTTATATTAGTTTAGGACTATGGGTTTAGGAATAACACCCAGACCCAGCAGAGAGGAACAAAGCTGTCTAGAACAGTCACCAAAATAGCCACAAACATTAAGGTACTTTTAAAGATGACAATCAATCATAAGCCAAGTGTAGCTTAAAACAGCAGAAAGAACTAAGCCACAGGGCATTTCCTAGGGATATACAGGAGGCCAGGGTTAAGGCCCAGACATGACTACACCCAGCCCATCATTAATCACCAGGAAATGCCTTTGTCTTGATCGTTCAGTATTTAAAATCATAGATGTCTGACACGGGAAGACCTTTTTAGTCGTTTTGTTCATCCTCCTTTTGCAGTACCTCAGACAATCTTTCCCTTCAGAGTTTCTTTGATACAGCCTGCGTTAAACCTGTGCTGCACCTATGTATTCCTCTTGAAGTAAATGAAATGCTGTTATTAAATGGAAGAAGTCAAGATTCAGACAGAGAGAGACTAGTAAACACAGTGAAAAGCCAAAAGAAATTGTACCAAGTGCAATTTGCTTTGTGCATGGAGACCCCTGCAATACTCAGGTGAAATAAAGTGCATTTTGCACAAAGAAGAAAAGAATGGGATTTCTTGTTTTGTTAAGCTTTTCCTGTTGAAAGACTTCACAGGAGCAAAACTTTAAGTTCTATAGTATATATTGACTTTGCATTGTTGCCCTTGAGCCACACCATCAGGCTAGACCACACACGGGTCCAGTAGAGGCATATCCACATGTTGGAGGACTCATGACTTCATCATCATCATCCCCATCATCATCATCATCCCCCATCATCAGACAGAGGGACACCACAGCCCCAATGCCACGGCAGTGCCACACTTCAAACCATCAGTTGCCAACTGGGACTGGGGAGACTGGGAGCAAGGGGATGGTGACAGAGGAATAAAGGCACCAGCTCTGAGCCATGGGAGGAACCCTTTGCCTGGGTTGTGATCCTCCTTGGCTAGTTGTCCTGGCTTCATGCCCAGAAAGCTGGGAAGCCATTGCACCACAGCCTTTGGGGTTCTTCTGCATTTTTATCTCTACTCCATCCTGGGACTTTGGTCACCCTTTCCATTACACATTCAGTCACCTGTTGCAGGAGTGACAAGAAGCAGAGCTTCTCAGTAAAGGTGGGCCCAGATGTTGGTTTTAATGAATCATCTCAGGGATACTTAGCCTTAACTAATCAGGAGCTTCTGTGGGAAAACAACTGAATTAATATTCATGCCGGTGCCAGATTTTAAAGACTGTCTGTGCCAAGCACTGTGGATTATTGGCAACAAGGCCCTGTTTTCCTCCCTCAGACATGTCAGTGTACAAAGCAATAAAAGTCACAAAGGGAAAAAAATGTTGCATTTTAGAGATTCTTTCTTTCTACAAAGCTAGCCATTATCTTGACTCTCTCTGAAGCCAGGAAACGTCCACTGAGTCAACATAAAAGTGACTTTATAATGGGTTATTCATCAACTGTTCATATTTGTGACTGACCTGACAGGTCTCATCTCCTGGAAGCAGAGAGCTACCACCTACAGCCAGGGCAGGGGTGAATGTATGGGAGAGAAAACACAAAAACAGTGCTGAACCTCCCTCACCCTGCCCGCAGAATCCTTTCTGGTGAAAATCGTTTTTAGCTGTTAATGCTGTTTTACGGCCCAATTACTCCTACCACCATCTGCTTCTTTGTGAAAACATTCTGTAGATGCTGAAGTAACCAGACCAAGCAAAAGGCTGAGGCAGACATTGTCATTAAAGTCTCATAACTAATGCTGTGACCAGGTCTGGGAGAGCAGCTGTGGCCAGTGAGGGCAGCAGCTTCTGAGCAAGAAATAAAACTTGGAGTAAACTGGAGGAAGGAGGGAAGAGAGTTTTTCACAGAGATCAGGAAAATCCCCCATGGAAAGCTCTTTTTGAGTCCTTTCAGTTGGTGAATCTTGTGTGTCCAAAGGACCAAATTCTGAAATTCAGAAGAAAAAACCTCACAAACTCAAAATTGCCTTATCCTGGAGCACACCAAGAAGGGTCTTGCATGCTCCAGAAAATCCACACTGCACAGCTAATGAAGGAGCCCTAAGGACAGCAAATCTGCAGTCAACTCGATATCTTTGCAGAGAAGAGACAAAAGTTATTCCACTAAGGGACAGCTTTAACATGATCCAGAGAAAGGGTTGAACTCCAGCAGGGATTGGGAAGGTCTCCATTTCTCTTCCTCTAGATTGAGCACCACCTGCCCTGGTGGGAAGACACTACTGGACAGCACTAAAGAGCACCAACCATACCCTAAAGTTGATATTAGCTCAGGAAAGGAGTCACAGGCTGCTTTGAACACAGAAAATCTTGCCCTCTGATTTTTATGCAAATTCAAATGGGGCATGCATATATTAAGAATGAAACTGCTAATTATTAACTTTGGGGTTTCCTTCTCTGCACACCAAATGATTTCCCTGATTTCCACATATCCCATAGTGGTACAGGGCCAGGGTGTGTCTGTCATAAACTTCAATTTTATGGGTTTACAAATCAGATGTTTTAAATTACAGCTGAATGAGACTGGAGACTCCTACACAAGTTGTCATGTCAAAAGTGAACCAGGGAAACATTCATACATATTTTTTTTTTTTAATGTTGGGTATAGCATGTGCAAAAAGAGTCTGGGAAAACTACTTTTAAGCCTTTGGGAACAGTGTGGCTGCACTGCAGCCTCCTGGGAATTGTGCCTCAAGACCTAGGTTTATCAAAATCCCAAAGACAGAGTAACACAGCAGGTCCTGTGTGTACATCATGGTGCTGACATAAGCAATGTCCTCATTGCCAGTGTCCTGGAAGACCACCAGCACATCACTCCTCAGCTGCCATTTCAGCCCTCAGGGACTGCTGATAGCATCATTCCTGGGACAGCTTTTATGTTAGAGCTAAGGATCAGCAGTTCTAGGGCTACTTTCCAAAAGAAGACAAATCCTTTGAACTGTGTAGCCAAAGACACTGCAAGTATTCCTTTAGCCAGTAAATAATCTTGGATTTTTATTATTTGCCAAACTTTGACTTATGAAAGAGACCTTTCTACAAAAACAAGAGAAGAAATCAACACATTTCTGCCAATACAGAGTGCAAGTGACTGCCACATAAGCTACAGTATAAAATAACACCCATCATTTTTGGGTGGTAACATTTAACCTAAGGAATAAGGATGGTCCATTAATGATGGGGTGCTGGCCATAGGCTCCCATTGTTTCTCTGCCTTAAAGCAAAATCATGAAGGTCCAGACCTTCAAGGTGTCTGATTTCCATCAATTGTTTTTTCAGGAATGAAGAACTATCCCAATTCTTATGCCCTGTTCTTCAGATCACACCATGGGACATAGAGGTTGCTTCACACACCTCATCAGAAGGTGTGGTGAGGATAAAAATCCTGTGACCCCCATGAGATGTTCATATAGGTAAGAAGGAAGGAGCTGGTTAAAAGGCTACATGTATTATAGACCACCGTTATTAAAACTCTTACAATTATTTAATTATAAAATTATTTATCTCATACTATATGGAGGGGCCAAATCCAGGTGAAAACTCTTTTCCCTCACAAACTATTTGCTGTGTACATTGCTTTTACACTGTTTTCCTTTCCATCAGACCTCTTTTTCAAAAAGACTCATTTTCCTAATATAAAAGTTATCTGACATTAATGGTCTTGCAGAAGGATGAAGCAAGAGGACTTAATTCTGGTTGTGGACTCAAGATTGAGTCATGACTGGGTTTGACAGTATTTTTTTAACTGTACATTTCCAAAGTGTTATATATTATTCTCCACTCTCTGGGTTCATAGCAACTCACAGAATTTACATACAGTTGTCCTGGTTTCTGCCACAAATGAGGAACGAAATCTGCAAAGCTCTAAAATAGACTAGAAATAGTGAAGAACTAATCTGAAGTTTCACAAAACTGTTAGGAATATGCTCCCTCGTATATCACTTCTGAGGTTTCAAGGTTTTGCAGAATTCACCAGAGGTGACGGCACTGCAGTGGTTATTGGTGGGGCTGGAGAAAGAGTTGGAAGGCCAAAAGCTGCAGTCACTGACAGGTGCTCCATGGCTTGTGGGAAGAAGAAAGGGAGCAGCCATTTGCTTCCTATGAAATATTATCCCATGGATATGCAGCCTGACCCACTGCCCATGGAAGCTAAATTGAGTTTAACAAGAGCTGGACTTAGCTGACATTTTAGTCTCTCTGACTCGGCAAAATACTTCACCTCCATCCTTACTCAGGATGGGACCCAGTGCCACACCCAACTTTCCATCTTTGACGTCAGCTGGCCATTAAAAGTGGATCCTGAACACAGAGGAACTCTGTAGCAGGGTCAATGGAAATGCTGCTGCTCCAGGACAACTGGGTGATATCAAGAAAATCGAACGTTCCCTTCCTGTAAGAGCTCTGTGGGAAACAATGTCTGTGCAGTTAAAAATAAGCAGAGTACAGAGCCCTGGTGCCTGCTGGCTCTGTTTATTCAGGATATTTTGTTTATTGGGTACATTAGGAGTCGCTGCAGACTGCCTTTGACAAACATTTTCGGTATCAACAAAATCCTGGTAACACTAAGCAGTTCAGATTTGTAGCCTTTGAAACTCCTTTTCTAGACAACATTCATCTTCCTAATTAATAATTAATCGTACTGTGTTTTAAAGAGATTATCAGGTGTGATAGCAGAGTGTGCCTAAGGCAGTGACTTCATTATCCCTACGGAAGGAGTTTACTTTGTAGTTCTCCAGCCTGTCGCAGGGGTAGGTGCCAAAGGGGTCTCTCTTAGGTTAGAATGTCAAAGAGCAACAATTTAGGGCAGGAAACAATTGGGCTATTATTTTTCTTTTTTCTTTTTTTTTTTTTTTTCCTTCTTGAGGAGCTTTTAAATCATAAATCTTCAGATACTCCTTGTGTAATTTAAGACTCAAGTCGAGTTTTCCTGCAGAAAGGCTCAATTCTGTGCATGACCAGGTGCCCTTCCGAGGCAGGGGCAGGTTACCATGGCAGGAAGAGTTTACAAACACTGTTCCACCTACAGGCTTTGAACTACATCTGTGCAGAGACGCTCCAGAGCGTGCCAGGAGTGTCAGCGGGGCTGGAAACACTGATTTCACCTACAGGACACTATCTCAAGTACACTCTCATCAAGAACTCACAGCGGATCCTGCCCAGACCGGAGCCAGGTTGTGGCCCTGACTTGAAATGTCAACAGCAGCATGGAAGGAGCAGCCCCACCCCAACCCCCCCACCTCCCCCAAGGATTCCAGGCTGTTCCCAAGGTGATCAGCCAAGGATGGTGCTGGAAAAATAATAATTACCAATTAATTTCACTCATTTCTTTCAATAAGGCAGCTCTATGCATTAATTCTGAATGGCCTTCTGCACTATCAGTGGGTTTTTTTCTCTTCATTGTCGATTTTGCTATCCCTATGGCCTGGTTTCAGTAGTGACAGATATTTATGTTCTTTTCCCATTAAGCTTTTCCTCACCATTAAAAAGTGTCATTAGGGTTGTTCCCACTGATGGGGAAACAGGGAGGGCAATGTTCTGCCCACAGACTGAACAGGTGAGACTGAAAATCAGATGCCCTGACCATGCCTCCTCTCTAACCAGCAGGACAATTAAGAAGAATACAAATCCTCAGATTTTTATAAGTGCTTTTCACAAAGGAGTTGCAGAGAAGTACCCTCGGTAACTTATCACAAATCTGCAATTAAATATACTGGGTTTTAAAGCTAAAAAAAAATCTAATGCCAAAGTCCTTGATACCATGGGTCCATTTCTCCTTGAATTGTCTCCTGTGAATTATCTTCTATTTTTAGGTTTTTATTTTTAGGCTGCTGCATGCGATTGCTGGGCAGCTCAACCAGCTACTAATTGGAAATGTTTTACTTCTCATGCAGATTTATTTCTACACTTTCTGCACCAACCTGTCCTGGGAGCAGATGACAGGCTGCACATTTAAAGGGCAGCCACAAGCTGTGCTCCTCGGGTTCATCACGGCCCTGTCAGAAACCTTTTGCAGTTCTCTCCTCCTCCACCTGCGCACGTTTGTGTCTGCATGCACATTTTTTCCTCAGACCATGTCAAACTTTATGAGTATTAGGGCCATATGGCAGCAGCTCAGCAAGCTCAGAGTGTGCAGCTGATCTTCAAAGAGTCCCTGAGCACAGTGGGTGAGTCCCGTGACAGGGTCGGTGCGCCGGGCACGGCGCTGGCTCGTGACAGGCGATGCCAGGGATCTGACAGGGGAGGGGTGGCAGCTGGAAACCCCAGCAGCCTGCAGGTCCCTGCGTTTTTGGCAGCTGCCTTACAGACTTCGAGGTGCTGTGCCACCCAGCCAAGCTGGAAGCTGAACTTAAGAGAGTGGTACATGATCATACCCGCTATTTTTAATGCTATTGTCGCTACCTTTCTCAGTAACCTAGACAACAGCAAAAACCTCTTTTCTTTCCAGTTTCAGAGCTCTACTACACTGGTTTGAACTATTGTTTAAGCTGGAGTCAGTGGCAAAGCACAGGTTGGGAATAAAACCAGGCCCTGTTCAACTGGCATTGCATTTAAAGGGGCTTTTAACTCCACAAAGCTCACATGCCTTTGCATCCACCACTTTAAAATGCTGGCTAAAAATATTTGCGTTATCTGAAGTCAGATGAATAAATCCTCCCCACTGTTGGGTACACAATGTGGCAGTGCACGACACAACTGCAAATTTATTTGTTAGAAACCGTACATCTGTTATGATTTACGCTTGCCAAAATATAATTCTTTATGGCAACAATTGTTTCATGGTGCTTAAAGTTTTTCACCTCTGTGCCAGGAATCTCATATGGGATAATTCCATGACCTTGGAATCCAGCAGATACATTCCACATCTGTCTGGTCTGGGAAAGCCCGAGTTTGTTGTGTGAAAACCATAGTGGGAAAGTAAGACCTGGAAATATCTGAAAACACAGAAACTGCAGGGCTGCTTTTTTTTTTTTTTTTTTTTTTTTTTTTAATAACCAGTTTCAAGTGCTGTAAATCAATCTCACAGAAGCTGTTACTTTGCTTTTGTAAGCAGATATTCACTTCTGATCCTATCTTCACATTTAGGAATATGGTATGAACATTACAATAATTCTATCTCTGGGAAAAAAAAAAAAACCACAGCCTTTAAATATTAAAACTAAATCTCGTTGAAAACTACTTGATATTTAAACAGAAAAGAACCCAAACTACTGCAAGTTAACATTTTACTGGTCCTGTGAAGATTTAGGATGGCAGAAAAACTGTAGCTGTCCTGGAATCTCAGGGTATACACTTTTCTCATTAGATTTTTAGCAAAAAAATGAACCATAAACAGCTTTGTGAGCAGTGAACTTAAAAAGCTCTGGTTTCCTGTGATTCTTCCCTGTGCATATTTTCTGTTATTCTAATAATTTGGCTGAACTCCTGCTGCAGCCTCACTTTCCAAGGGGCACTGGAGCATTTCCATGCACACAGCCTGCACCTCAAATAACCTGTACCCAAATAAACTCTGCAGCACTGGAGCTAGGAAGAGGGACAAAAAGCCCTGACAAAAAGGTTATAGTAAGAAATACAGGGAAAAGGTGAATGTGTTTGCTTGATAGAAGGGGGAGACTAATTAGACTTATCCATACTAATTAAGATGATATTCCTGGTTTAAAGTAGGAATTGCTGTTCTGATCATCACTGGGACTATCAGTCTCCCTTTCAAAAGGTTCCAGTGGTTTCTCTTCAGTCTGCAAATCCTGAAGGTGCCAATCCACCCACAGGCTGTGTCCTTGGGCTGGACCAATGTCCTTATGATGTCCCAAAGGGATGGCACAGAGCAAGGCAGCAGGGCAGGCTAACCAGAAATTAATGACTGATTTATGAAGTTTGAAGTTCAACAGTTTTAAATCCACTTGTGAGTCCTGGGTGCCTTAGAGAAGCTTTTATACTAGGAGTCACAACATTCCACTTGGAACCAGTATTTGGGATGCACCACAGCTTTATAAGGTGATAACGGATTTGTCTAAGGCATGATATGAACGATCGTGGTTTATGATAAATCATAGAATGGTTTGGGTTGGAAGTCACCTTGAAAAGATCATCTTGTTCCATGGGCAGGGACACCTTCCACTGTCCCAGGGTGCTCCAAGCCCCATCCAACCTGGCCTTGAACAGGGATGGGGCAGCCACAGCTGCTCTGGGCACCCTGTGCCAGGCCTCACCACCCTCACAGGGGAGAATTTCTTCCTGATATCTAATCTAAACCTACTCTCTTTTGAAGCCATTCCCCTGTCCTGTCACTCCAGGCTCTTGCAAATAGATTTTCCATCTTTCCTGCAGGCTCCCTTCAGGTGTGGGCAGGCCACAGCTGGGTTACCCTGGAGCCTTCTCTTCTCCAGGCTGAGCAATCCCAATTCTCTCTGCCTTTCCTCACAGGAGAGGAGCTCCATACCTCTGATTATCTCAGTGGCCTCCCCTGGGCATGGGACCCCAGAGCTGGACACAGAGAGCAGAGCAGAGCAGAGGAGCAGCATCACCTCCCTTGACTCACTGCCACGCTGCTTTTGAAGCAGCCCAGGACACAACTGGCTTTCTGGGCTGCATCGAATGTAAATTGAGTAAATAAAAAGGTAAATGAGTACCTTGTCCAAAAATCATGTGGCCAAGTTAGCTTTGTAGTACTGGACATGCTGTGCTCCAAAGGAGGCTGCATTTCAGTGATATATGAAATGGTTTTCTGCATATACAGCAGCCAAACAACTTGGCTGCATTTCTAGTGGTTTGGATTAGAAGACCACAAACATCAAAAAGCATATGAAAGACGCTAATGGCTTTTCAACATATTGTGACAACAAACCAGCCAAAACTACTTTCAACCAGGTTGTAGAATAATGTGTTCCTGGTGACTTGCAGCAATATTTCCTGCAGAAAAGCTTAAAATCAAAGATGTAAGCTCATGTAAAAATCATGTTTAAAATGCAAAGCTTAAACTATGTGTGAGCAGGCAGAAATACTGCTGCAGCACAAGAAATAGTTGAAACTGGATGTTCATTCTTCAAAGTAAAAAAATATAGGCAATTTCCAAAGTGAGAAACTAAGTCAGATTTGCAGTGGAAGGGTGAGGTGAGCAGATACTTTCTACAGAATGCAGTGTTAATGCTTTTCTACCCATTCAAGTCTTAACAGCTGTTTCAGCAAGAGGGGGAAAATAAAGGCCCTTGGTAACTTTAAGCAAGCTGCCAATTTTCCACATGGGATTCAATGGCTAAAAAATTAGATTTTCCTAGTCTCCTGCTGCTGCAAGGAGTAACAGCACACTCAGTAACACTAGGAGCAATAAGAATTCTGTATTTCTGAAAAAAACCCTTCTATTTCCTAAATTTTTCTTATATACTAGACATCTTCTTAATAAAAAAGATTCCCTATGTAATATCTACTCTCTTTTATTCTGACACCATTGTTTTGAAGGGACATTGCTTGTCACATATTTAAAGTTCCTGAACTGTCTCCCTGTATGATAGACAGGTGCAGTTACTTGCACTGACAATTTTGTCAGCATTGAAGAAAAACTATGTTTGTAAATAAAATACATATTCCCAACACTCAAGAAGGAAGAAGAATGTAAATTTTAAGTGTCAGATATTGATTATGAACCAAATTCTGGCTGCTTTGCATAGAGGCACCTGTCCAAAAATCTACAGATAAAAAGCAAGCAAAGCAAGGCCTGGGATGCATTCTGATGCATTCTGGGTTTCCAACTCCCTCCCAGTTCCTGTGCCACCACTGGAACTCATTGCTGGTCATGTTACACCCGGCCTGGTGTGTGCACTGGATCTGTCACCACACCATATTTGGGCTATTTCTGGTCTATATATTTGCATAGAAACACTCACAATCCATAGACAACCATTTCCAAATGCTCCCTCGTTATTCAGTCTGAGTCTCTCTAATACCTCTTTATAGTTTGTTATATCACAGTGCCTTGGTTCTTGTATGAGATATCAAGGATCCAAATATTTATGTCAGAGAGGGAGGAAAAAACCCCATCAGCATCTGTTTGCAGAAGTGAGACAGTGGAGCTGAAGTGTCAGATAATCTCCCAAAAAGATGTCAGCATTTTCAGCTGCCTGACAGATCTGTCTGCCTGTGTCAGAGTAAACAAGAAGATGGCTCAGCCATTTGGACTGAGTTTAAGGCCAAACAAAGAACAAATTATCCATTTTCTGATCAGGTCTCCTGCTCCAGTTTACAGCTGTCCATTTGTGATACCCCCTGTAAGTCCCTTTGGGAACAACAATCAATGCACTCTGTGGCTGACCAGCCCTGCTGAAGTATTGGAAATTTGGAACTAGAAAAATCTCCAGTAAGAAACAAACTTTCAAATAGTAAAGGCACCAGACACTCCTCAAAATTACTCTGCATTTTCAGTTTACTGGAAAGGAGATTGTCCCACTTAAGACAATTCCATGGAACTGGTCTCTGATTTCATTTGAATTTTGAGTAGGTCTCCTGGTTTAAGTGGAGTTAGATTTATGCTGAAGTAAGAGATTGAACTGAACCCAAATGTCTTTGATACACAGCCTTGATCTTTACAGGAAATGACAGAGCTTATCAGGTTGCCAATCTTACCTCTGTAATAATGAAGAAGTCATCACCGGGCTCTCCCTGCACAACAATTTTTTCTCCATCTTCAAACTGGACAGGTTCCAGTGCATCAGCCACTGTCAGCCGCTCCCATTTGTCCAGGGACTCTAAAATATTGAAGATCATAAAGCTATATTATAAAAACACTCCAACTTTGGCTGAAGATTCATATCTAAACTGACAGCTCTGCCCTGCCTGGTTCTGTTATAAAAGAAACATTTCTTTCATCCAGGCACTTTGCACGAACCTCCAGTTGGGAAACATGAATGTATTTATTCATTGTGTCTTAGCCATCAGTAATCACCCAGATAGCAATCTTAAAAGTTGGACAGGAAAAGTTGGACAGGAAAAGTTGGCTCGGGTTCCCCTGCCTGCGATCTGATCCGTGCTGCCCTGGTGCTGCCATGGCCTGGAGCAGCTGAGCAGCTGCCTGGGGATGTGGGATAACACCCGAGATTCCCTCACCACATCCCACACCTGGTGTCTTGTCCTACAGTGTTTTCATCAGAGCTGCTCCCAGCTCCTGGTGGGCTGCAGGTCCATCTCAAGGATGGCTGAGACCACCAGAGCCAATGGCCAGACCCTGCTGGCACGAGCAGCAGGAGGCCAGAGGCATCCAGGTTTATGGTGGTTTATTTTTGAAATGGCACCTCTTCTTCATTTGCCAGCAGGATGGCCTGCAAAGTGTTTTCCTTTTCATTCCCCCACTTAAGGGAGAAAAGTAATAAAACTTAAAAAAATTCCGTAATTAAAAATGACGGGTCTGGTTTAGGCTTAACAGAGCAAATGCAGCCTGTGATAGGGGTCTCATCACCCACCTGCACCTGCCCCAAATCCCCTCCTGCACAGGGCTGCTCAATGTGCCAGTGCCCTCCCCTGCCTTTGCTAAGGGATGGATTCCACCTGGCCTGCCCTCAGAGAGCAGGTGCCACCTGTGTCTCTCTCCAACACCCACCTGCATAAGAATTCAAGACAGTGAATCGTATTTGAACTTCTGTACTTCGTTAAGATTTGACTGAAAAATTGCAGGTTTAAAAGTTATTAAAAGCAACAGATAATACGACGATTTAACCTTCACTGCCTCAAAAAGCTGGGCTGAAAGTCATGTCCCAGAGCTCTGCTGATTCCTACTTACTATGAATTATTGAACTAATGTAAGATAGAGTTTCTGACACCAGGATTAGATGTGTGCCATTCCATCAGACTCTGGTTTCTCCATTTTGTTCAAGATATTGCTTAGTGAAAGTTAAAATGCCTTTTGGCTGAGCTCAGGACACACAGAGTCTGGTAACAGAACCAGACCAAAGTACTCAAAGCACCAAAGGTAAATTTTGAGTTGACTGACACATCTTTATGTTTTTATGCCACTTTCCTGTTGCTGTTTGGGAAATTAATTGTTTCTAACATTTTCCCCACCTAAAGCACTCTCCTAGTGTGTTTGTGACCTTTGCTGCAGAAGAATTAACGTCAAAGACCAAGCCCATATTGTCAATGCAACATTCAAAAACTGCTCTGTTTGACTAAAAATAAGCATAAAACTCTTTCATACAGACTAGAGAAGACTTTTTTTTTCCTTTTTTTTTAAGAACTCAGTAATTAACAATGAAAAGAAAGAGCCTCTTGAAACTTCTTCAGTTGGCTTTATGAAAAATTCAAAGCTAATTCTAGTTCTAGTCACGAATTGTCTCTCTTTTGTCTAAGGGAACTGTACCACTACAAATACATTGGTTAATAATTCTTGCAAACAGAGCATTATATAGAATATTCTACAAGTTTTAGTTGCAGAGTTGAAGTATCAGATAAATTAGACCACTTGCAATTTTTTTTGCAATGTCTAAATCATACATATGAATATGACTCTAAATAAACTCCGGAAGAAAAATTTAAAACAATCACTTCTTTCATATCTTGTTTGATGCACTACAAACCACTACTGATAACCTAAAAAAATTCCTTAGATTAAAAAAAAAAAAAGTGACTCTTGCAATTATATGGCTAATTACAGACACTAGACAGGTCTTGGAAAAAAAAATATAAGAAGCAGGTAGAGGTTTTTCCACCAGGAAATCACTGAGCTCTGACCACATGAAGTTGACTTTTAGTGCCATTTTGAGATTTCTAAAATATCTTTCTGCTTCACAGGTGTTACCTACTTTTTAGACATGTCAAAGAGATCCTTACACATTTCACCTAAATTTCCATGTTCCTGCAATGGTGTGTTATTTTGTTCACTGCTTTTTTGTACTTAAAAAAGGTTCAAATCCTGAAGTCCTTCCTCTTTTTTTTTTAACTGAGATTCAAAAGCCACACTACAAATTAGGCTCTAATTACATTGCAAACCGCATGTTTGAGGAAGCACATCTCTGAATAACCTTTCTACTCTGAAATTGTTTTGAGATGTCTCATTGTTGTAATTGCTCCTCATTAGTGCAGGTGCACAGGTTCTTTTTTTTCTTTAAATACTCATTGTAATTTGGTATAATTTGTGCTCTCAATTTAGGAAGATTTAAATTAAGCATAAAAGAAGGATTTTAAACAATGAAAACTTCATTAATAAGTGAGCAACACACTTGGGCTTACTTCAAGCATAGAAATGTAATTGAAAATCTCATGGATAGCACCTGTCAGAAGTTCAAGTATAATCTCACTGAGACACTCATATTTCAGGTACCTCAGCTTGAATGGTGAATATCATAAAAAAAAAAAAAAAAGAAAAAAAAAAAAGAAAAATTTTAAGTAGAAATATAAATACTTTAATTATATAGCAAATAAATCCCGAACTGTTTTTTCCAAACAGCCCCAGCAAAAACATGATGTTTCTCCTACAGAATCAACAACTCATTGTACTGTCTAACACTGTCCTCCTTATTAGAGGCTTTTGTTCTCCTAATGGTGATTGATTGGTCGGGCATTATGGGTTTGTTGTTTTTCCTACTGAAGGCCATCAAGAACATGTCCAAATTTCGTGGCTATCACATTAATCAAAGGGAAACAAAATCCAAGGACAAGAAGCTAAACAGATGTTTTAAGAATGTGAGACAGGGGTTGTAAAATGCACAGAAGAAAAAAGATCAGTCCGGTTTGATTTGTAAGGTTGGTTTGTTTAGTGCACACAAACACTGTATTCCTGCAGGAAAAAGCTTCTCACCTGTTCCCTGGGAGGATGGAACTGGATTTATGGCAAATACATATCTCTGCACTGCTGCCTGCTCTATCCACATGATCTTTACTCAGCAGCAGCTACTGAAAGTACCAGTGTGTGCCTGCTCCACCTTTAATGCATGCTCCAAACACATGGACAATGCACAGGAAAGAATGAGAAAAACAAAAAGGGCCCTTTACACTTTCATTCCTTCAGAAACAACACAATGTGAGACCTTCTGTCTGAGCACCACTGCTTTCATGGTGCCATCAAAGATCAAAATTCACCCTGCCAACATGAACAAGAGAGGAACCAACGGCCAATTTCCAAAGGGCAACTGACCCAAAATGGAGACCTTGCTCAGGAATTCTTCGTACATCTTCCGCTTCCTCAGAGTGCTGCCCTGTTATTACAGGAGAGAGAAAAAGGAGGCAGAACATTACACAAAAGTATTTTTGTGACTTCTTCCTACAGCTGCTCCTTTTTTTTTTTTTTATTTTCTCCTCCCCTTCCAAATCTTAAGCATAGCCAGTGTAAACAGCCTCAGGCAAATGTTTCCCCATAAAATGTCTGGGCAAGTTGTATTGCTGATAAGCAAAGACAGGAGGAGTCAGATTCAATCCTGCTGTAATTTCACTGACTTCGCTGGTGTTACTGGACACAGCAGATGAATTGTATCCATTTACAGGCATTCATTTTAAAGCCTGAACTTCATCAATTAACTGTTTAGCTAATTCAATATATATCTTGTTGCCAATGAGGCTCTTTGCAATTCCAAAGTAGGATAAAACTTGAAATGTCCCCCTCATAGGTCCCATCCTTTTAGGTTAAAAACTCTTTAGTGCCAAATGTTTATCTGTGAGCCTGGTTAATATTCTGTACAATGTAGTATCTATTGTTATGCTGAGCAATCCATTCATATTATTATTTTAACAAGATTTAAGCATTTGGGGGGAGACAATCCATCAGTATAGGTGCAGCCACCAGCAGTGTCATTCCCAATCTACTAAGATTTTGTTGTGGGATAAATTTCTAAGACACCTTCCTCTTTTTACAGTGTTTGATCAGCAGGACAGAAACCACAAGTCGTCATTCCAGCAGGGGTTTGGGAAGGTGATTCATGTAGGAATAATTATGATGAAATTTTACCAATACAAAAATAACAAATGCATCCTTAATTCCTTCTGCATTGGCACAAAAGACTCATAAAGAAATTCTTCCCAGGTACCAAAGAAGAATTTGAGGCCCTGTCTTGGTCCTGTGCAGTTTGTTCCACACTGGTGAGACCTGGGGGTGTCATTTCACCTGGGGATGACAAAGGTTGCCTGGTGCTTCCTATTCAAATCTACAAGGCACAACACAAGGATGATAGATACACTGATCTTCTCAAGAAAAGGAAAACAAAGATGCCATTTATTCATAGTCTGGGCAGAGAGGATGGAAGCAAGTGTCAGTGTCTGCCATAGAAAAAGCCACTTCTCTGTTCCTCCTCCTCCAAGTGACCACCTGTGAGTGGTGGGGAAGTGGGGACAGAGAAGGGAAAAGGAGAAGAAACACTTTGCCCTCCGGTGTAAAAGCATTCAGAAGTGTTTTGGGTTTGAAAATAGGAATGGCTGGTGTATTCAAGGGCAGTGATATATCTAAGAATTAAGTATCATTCCTCTTCCTACACGGGCTGTGCAGGTGGTGCTGCAACATCTCCCAAAGCACCATGAATCCTTCCAGCAGCACCAACAGGCTTTGGCTCCAACTAGGGACCACGGCACCAGCTGGAGCTGCCAGGTGCTCTCCTCTGGGGACAGCTCCCATTTGTACCTTGTCCTGGGGTCACCCCTGCTCCCAAAGAGCCGCAGCACCAGCAGGAGCTGCCACTCCTCCCAGGTAGCTGTGGCTCAGCAGCAGCAGCAGCTGGCGAGGCTCCCCCTGCGCACCCCGGCCGTGACTCGGGGCTGGTGATGACAGTTGTGCTCAGCGATAGCATCGCTAACCCTGCTCTGACCCCTCTGTCTGACTAACTCTGCTCTCAACCTCGGGGGGCCCCGGCAGCATTTGAAGTGCCAGAAAGAAAAAAAAGTGGAGAACTTCAAACACAGGAGGCTCTGCGAGCCACGCCAGCTTCTGACAGCGCGCTGGGAGACAAAGGATGGAAAACTGGACAGTGCACAGTTGCTGCTTTCCTCCCTGCAATCCAGTGGAAACCAGAGCAGCAAAATTGACAGCTGTGGAAAACCAGACTGGTGGTTTAGTTTGATGGGCTGGGACACCCAGGGACAGATGTGGAAAATGCTTTTTAAATGACTTGTGGACACGGATGAATTTTAAGAAGCAGTAATCAGTAGCCATAAGTGATGCCTGACCACGGCTTTGAGTATTTAGAGATGCAGACAAGACCCAGGAAGGTGGGAATTGCAGCCATCCCACCTGGACCAGAGAGGGAGAGCCCAGCACTTCCTGCAGGAACACAGGTGTGTTCTGCCTCGGCTAAACTAAGCCAGGGCAGCCGAACAAAATCCACAGTGAAGACAAGTGCAAAAGCAAAACTGAAGCAGAAATAATTAATTAAATGTGCTGTCACAATTCTTTCTATTGTCATAGGATCTAGAACCCCTCTTAATGCAGAGCTACACTGACTTAAATATCCCCTGTCTCAGAATGATCCCACAGGGGTCAGGGAGAACATGGGCCCAGGAAAGAACTTGTGACTGGGGCTTAGGGCTGCTGTTGCACTGAAACCCAAGGTGACCCAGCTGATGGCTCCTGACTCATCCTGCAGGATGGATCCCTCCCTCTCTCCTGGAGAGAGAACCACCCAACAGCAGAGCTTCACCTCAGGGTGCCCAGGCAGGCAGAGGAAGTTTTCTCTGCTGTTTCAGAGCATCTGAGGCTGGATCCACGTTGGCACAACCAGATCCCAAATTCAATTCCAGGTAGGAGAAGCCTGGCTCACCCTTATGCATGTTGTTTCAACCTGAGTTTGTTTTCCTGCTCCAGCTCTCACAAGCAGAGTGAGGGGAAGGATTTTGAGAGATCAGTACTGTAGTTCAAGCTGAAAAAAAAAACAACCCAGCAGTGGAACCAAAACCAGCCAACCAAACATGTATTTCCATTGGTATTAACCATCTCTTATTCTCCCATGAAACAGAGAGAGAACATAGAATCATAGGATCATAGACTAGCATGGATTGGAGGGACCTTAAAGATCATCTAGTTTCTTCCCAACTTCTTTGGTCAGCCTGATATTCCTCTCTTATCCCCTCCTAGGCATAATGTCACCTCTGACTTCTGATGTCCTTTTTACATTTGCTTTATTTACTTGCTTTACCCAAATTGCTGAGGCCAGGGGTATGAACAGCATCACAATCTCCTCTCCTACCCTTCAGGTACCTTCTGCAGAAGTGCCAACCTGGGCATTCCCTGGCACAGCTGCTGGGTCTGTCCTCATGCAATATTTTCATGGAGCTTCTAGAAGCAGCAGCAATTAAGACAGTACCAACATTTACAGACTATGAGTTGCTGAAAGTTCACCAGAGCAGGAAAATAACAAGAAAGGATCTGCAGGCATTATAAATGGGACTAGAAAATATTAGAATGAGCATCCATTTGGAAAATAGAACTAATTAAAAAAAAATCCAAAGCAGAGATATTTGACATACAGAAGACCTGCAAGTTGTAAAGCTGAAAGAGATTCACAGACAGGAGGTGAGACCTGCATCAGACTGCAACAAGAGCACAGCCAAGGCTATTTTGGTCTGCACAGGCAAAGATATCATCCAGGAATGAAGTTTGGAGGCTCCATCTCCGTGGCTCAGATGTGACGGCGCCTGGTGTGCTACATTCTGTCTCGGTACCTCTTCTCCAGAAATGTGCTCCCAAATCCAACAGAGCTTGAAGAAATGCTGAAACACTCAGGGAGAGCTGATAAGGAAGGAGCAAAACAAATCCAGCCTGTGTTTGTTAGCTCAGTGCTGGGATCATAGGTATGGCATCCTTATAGCTAGCATGCTCTGTGGCAGGGGTTTTAAGTAGTGATAATTATCTACAGATATATGACAGAAAGAGAGGGCAATTCAGTACAGCATAACTTGACATAACTCAAAGTAATGGGAGAAAATTAAGAAAATCTAATTTAAGATCAATATCAGAAAAGTTTTCCAATGAAGGAATTATTCTCTCGCAGAAAAGTTTCCCAAGGGAAGCGATAGAAATCTTACAGCTTAAGCCAGATAAAAACAATAGTAAATGTACATGAATAATTCTGCACTGGCAGGGTTCTTGATGGCATGTTTTAAAGTCTTTATTAATTCTGCTTTTTTCAAACCTATTAATATCTTATTTCAATAGTCTCTGCTTCTCCCTCTCCCCCTCTCCTTTGTTCACTTTCTCCCTGGTTCTGAGCTGTCAGGCACAAGCTCATCTCCTTAAAGGCAGTGGCTCCCATTAACTACAAAGCCTCGTTAATATTCTAAGCTGCAGTGCTCCTCCCTGAGACAATCCCAAGGAGAAACAAGAATCAAATCCACACAGAAAAGGCCTCAAAGCCATTTTTATGACCATTTAATGTTGCAAGCCCTAGGCTTAGCTTAAGCAATACACAGGCTGGGGAAAACAAATGCCCCACAGATTTTAACAGGTCCTGTTGAATTCCTATTCAGCATCTGTTTCATCTCATTTCCAACCACCCTTTATGTTTTCTTCCATTTTTTCTTCTCATTTGTCCAGTCTTATCTTTCTTTGTCCCTCCAGCACTCTTTGTGTCCTGTTTCCAATCCATTTTTTCAGGTGGAGCTGATTGAGCCCTTCCTAGAAATCCCCACCTTCAGTAAGAAGCCAAACAGAAGGCAAAGAGGCAAAGCATGACTCAAGTTTCAAAGAAAGAGTTATCCTGGCAGGAGGGACCAGAATGGACTTCAGCACTGCACAGCCCCATTAATCCCTGATTGAGCTGTTCCTGAATGATGCTTTGGGTGCACATTCCTGCAGGAGCATGAAAGAAAGAGCCCCAGTGCCTTCTGGCCATGGAGAACAAGCAGCCCACAAGGTCTTGGTGCTCTGTGCCACAGATGTCAGGTGGATTGCAGCCTTTGGAGTGAGTTGGTTTATGCTTTGGCCACCACACAACCTGCATTTTATGGCAACCCAAAATCTTTATTTTATCTCAGCTGAAAAAAACCCCTGCTTGTTAGAGAATTTGTTCTGAGCTTCAAAGCTGTAAAAAGACAGTAGAAGAAACCCAAAATAGCATAAATAAAATGAGTTATAACATTAGGAACTGACTATCCTTGATTTGTCACGACTAACAAACCAATGTTCTAACTCCCTTTCTGTGAGCAGTTTGCCAGATAGGCCAAATATATTGAATCCCACACAACTCCACTCTCAGAGCCAGGTATCTTGGACCATGGAAACTAGAGGGTAGTTAAATTATCTTGGATCAACTCCTCCTAAAGAAGAAATTGCAAGAAATTAATACTTCAAATTTTCTCAGTCTGGGAACTGAATCGTCTAGGGGATCAATCTGATGTTGGGATACAGACATTTGCTTCTCTGGTATTTGTGGTATTTCCTAAATTTAGAATACAAATATTGTACTACCCTGGGATGCTCCCCATTCCGTGATGCTCTCAAATCCAAATTGCAAAGAAGAGGGCAGCAACTGAATTCCATGAGAAGCCCATGGCAGAAAAAAACCCTTTGCTCTCTCCCAGAAGAATATAAGTAAATAAATGTTGAATATATACACAAGTGTGTGTGTCTGTGCCCATGTGCACACACACAGAGAACATATACATAAAAGAATTTGCAACAGAGTGAAAAGTATGTAACCCAGCAGAGATGATTCTGTGAAATAAATGGAACACAGAGATGGGCAGATAATTTGTGAGTGTACCACAGAGGGAACACAATCAGGAGGTTTTTTGTACCCCACCTAATACAATGAATTTCCCAGTGTAATACTTTGTCAAGGACTGCAGTGAAAGCCAAGCAGTTTCTCTGCACATTCTGACAAAAAGACCTATCCCAACATTAACAATCATCACAGCTGCTAAAACAAACTTGAATGTGACCTTCAAGCCATCAGGGTACCTAAGCTGAGACAATGAAATATAAAGAAATATATCTGTTTCAACAAGCTTCCTTTGGGACAGGCTAAATAATAAATGGATGACAACTGTAACTAAAAGCCAGCAGGAACTTTCTGCATCAGGCTTTGTCCATCCAAAAAAATGAAACCCCAAACTCCAAACCTCATGAGATACATTTTATTCATACCATAAACCAGTCAGGATCAATGAGACACTTAAGTGGGGAAAATGGCACTAAGCAGAAATAAAAACAAGAAATTATTAAATGGACCAAAATAGCACCTGCAAGGAGAAATGAGGTGGAGAGTCAAGTGTCTCATGACAGGATAAAATCTAAAAGGCAAGTGTGGATCTGAAGGCATGATTTGCAAATAAATATTTACAACTCGAATAAAATTTCAACACTTGGCTGAGAAGACACGGGTCTGGTCAGGGCAGGGAAGGAATGCAGACAAGAGAAATAACTATCTGGGGTTATGGAGGGGCTTTATGTCACTACAGCAAAAATCTTTTGGAGAAAAAGGTCATTTATTCCTTGGACAAAAGGATTTACAACCAGAAAATAAGAACAGAGAAAGCTGCCTGCTCCCAGGTTTTGAAACCATCTTAAATTAGACATGTCAAAAGGTACCCTAAGCATTACTTATTGAAAGGCAGAAGTATTCCTACATTCAAAATACCCAGTTAGAGGCTAACTGGCAGGAAACCATGTTTCTGGGAGTTGAGAGGCAGCTACTACTGCACTTGAACTGAGCACAGCAAAAGCAGCCCCATAATGGTGGAGTCAGCTTCAGGTATGAAATGCAGCCACTGAAACATGATGTAATTAATTCTTAGGCTTGGGGAAATGTGCAGAGAGCCACTGTAACCTGCCCTCACACGACTGCACAAAGACAGGTGTCTCATTTCACCTACAGCAATGAAATTTTCCACCCTGCACCTACAAATAAATGAGATGACAGGATTCATTCAGTGTGGATGGGTAAATTGCATTCACTATGGACTTTATTTAAAATCAGACATTTTCTATACCTGCAGCAAATAATTTACCATGAAATATTTCCTGAGAACTGGGAATACTACAGTAATGCTGTCTGGGTATCTAACACAGTGCAACAGACCACCAATTTTTAGTGGCCTCAACTGTGAAAAAAACACAAGAAGCAAGAGAGGGAGAGAAATATACCCACATTATTCAAAAGGTCTCATTGACTGCAGAAGCTGAGCTTGCTAGGTAAGGTACAGCAGGCGCTGGTCCAGAGAACATGTAAATTAATTTGAAAAGCACTCAGCACTACACTAGAATCAAACAGGAGTACACCCATAATACTCAACTTGTATATACAACCAAAACTAGGATAAAAACAGTCTTCTCCACTTGGGACTTTAAATCCTTTTAGCAAATCCTGTCTCTGCATCAAATATTCATCTTCTGAAGTGTGCTATCAGATGATAATGGACACATGACCAAACTTGACAGCTCACAGGGCTGGTTGATTTTAGGCACCTCTACTTCCATCAACACCAACAGTGAAATCACCTCCAGGCTACAAAGCCTGTGAACCTGTCCCTTCAATTCCTTACCACAAGCCTACAGGCAGCTGCAGAAAGCTCTGCTCAAAAAGCCAAGGAATATGTGCCTTGTCCTGGCATTTATTTCCCTCCTACATTCCTTTGCTTTTGAATGTTGGATTCTTCCTTGTTGCTTGCAGGTTCCTCACACCAGTTATCCCAGACACCCCTCCACTGCATCCTTGTAGGGCATGGGACAAATCAGTTGGGTGTGCCTCTTCCATCTCTCCTGCTCTGTGTTTTGGAAGTACTTCTGCCTGCTTGTCTGCACTGGGAACCTTTCAGAACTATTCATCCTGCTTACCAACAAGAGAGAAGACAAAACACTTTTCATAGATAATTATTCCTCTCTTTTGTCTTGGAGCCATCAGGCAGAATATTTTGGGATAGAATAAATTTCCATCAGCTGTACACTCCACAATGCCAATGTGATTTTTGTTTATGTGACTCTGAACTCAGCCCATGAAATAGGGAGTGAACACCAGCAGTGCTCAAACAGACACCCAACAGTCATCACACAGGGTAAACAAAGACCACTTTTACACTGCTGCTTAAGAATTAATCATTTAAGGGTAAAATCTACTCGGTTCCTTTGCTGGTTTTTCTGTTTTCTAATACACCCACTGGAAATACAGATGATCTCAAAATTTTTAGTCTGAGAGCACAGTGTCATTTCCTTCAGATCAGAATGGAACAACGCAGTTTTTAGAGACAAGTCCTATTGAGAAATAAGCTTTACATGGAGTAATGTCTGTTAATTATCAAAAAGAAAGGAATATTTTATGGAGAAGGAAGATATGCACATGGACATTGGAAACAAACTCATAAAAAAGTTATGACTTTGCTGAAGTTAATTATCTGTCAAAGTTTCCATTATAAACTCACCACTGAAGAACCAACAGCAAATCCATAAGCTAGCACACGCCCCAGGTGCCACAAAGGTCTGTAGAGCTTTGCTGCAGGGATGAGGGAGTTTGAAAGGAGCAGAGCAATGAATCATTAGCAGCTACAACCCCGTGGTATGTGTGGCTGGGTGCTGGCTAACAAAGATGGAGGGCACAGTCCAAGCAAGCCTTTTTATTATTTTAGTGGAGCTGGATTTACTTTCTATCACCTGCCTTGAGGAATGTAATACAAGATCAGACAAAGACTTCACAGGCAAGGGGTGCTGCTGAGAGATATTTCCAGGCTCACGATAAGGAGAGGATTTGCATTTGGTGGGTAACAGAGGCCTCCTGAGGTTTTCATTCACAGAACAGTTATGCATAATGTTTCTCAATAGCATTTCTGACTCAGCCTTTCTGCTGAATCCTGTCCCCTTTTCTTTCAGTTCACTTCATTCAGTCACTCCGTGGTTTTGTCATGTCCGCTCTCTTTCACGCGGAAGCACCAGAGTGCTCTGAACACAGAACTGTGAAAGAAAGTGAAAAACACCAACTCCCTAAGGAAGCCCTTCCCCACAAACTCACCATCAGGATGCGTCTGTAGCTGTCCCTGTCGATGCCCCAGAGCTTCAGGTCTGTCTTGGCCTTGACAGTGGCAGCCCGGGGGGTTCCATAGATCAGCGCCAGCTCCCCGAAGCTGCCTCCTTCTCCAATGCTGGTCACCCACTCCCCGTTGACATAAACCTACCACAACACAAGGCAAAAGAAGCAAAAGCAGTTTGGGGACTTAACTGGAGCTCTCTCCTGCCTGCCAGTTACCTAAAAGGCTGTTAGCAATTGCCTTTCTAATTGTCAGTGTTGGGGACACAGAAGGAAAACAAGAGCGCGACGCTTCCGACAGTTGGTCCCCAAAGAGGGGAACAACCTGCTCTGTGGACAGAATTTCAAGTTGTCTTGCTTCAGTACAATGACTTTATTTACTCTCTGGGTTTTCAGCTCCCATGGTTTGCTGGCATCATGTTTTCCCCCTTGTGTTCAAGGCTCAGGCAGTCAACAAGCAGAACTGTCACAACTTTGGCTTTTTATTAACACTGTCAGACTTGAAAGGAAGGAGGTTTGTTGATATGTGTAATGAGGATTACTGAAATGTGCCATGGCCATGAAATGAAAAACAGTCAAAACAGGGAAATATCTTTTGAAAAAGAACTTTTTTTTTTTCTTCCCTAAGCCTAGTGCCTCCAAAACCCATTTAAATGTAGCTATACAGATCTTCTCCCTTTGTGAAGGTGACTAAGGGCTTTGGACTTGGGAAGCTCTAAGCAAAATTACCCTTTAAAATCAGCTCTAGAGAACTCAGGAAGCAGAGTCTGACCCACATGCTATTTAGGTACTATATCCTCTTGGAACATGGTATGGATTGATACTACTATTGCCATTTTTTCCTGGATGATGCTTAATTTGAGAAAAATTCCTGCACTTGAGTGCTATGAGACATCTTCCCTGGAGGAAGGGGACTCGTGCAGGTGTTTTCTCCTGGGCAGCTTTTTCCTCACTATTTATTCAAGAACAATGTTGCTCATGAGCCATAAGAGTGCATGCAAAAGCTGCTGTGGACTGTGCATTCTGCAGCTTACTATAAATTATACAATCAACCCTTTCAATTCTGTCACTGTGCCTGTGAGTTTGGAGGGCAGGAAAGGCTGGGTGCATTTACTCAGGGCAGAATATAGCCCAACCTGATACAGACACAGCAGAAATCAAGCAGTATTCCATTTGCTTGGAAGTTCTATGAAGGAAAATAATACGAAAAAAAGAGGCAGGTATTCTCACCTTAAGCAGAAAAGTATTGCAGAGGCAAAGACCATAACCTGACACCAATTAGTGAGCAATAAACTAACAGCTTTTAAAAAAATGCATGAATTAGAGCTGTGCTCAAGCTGGGCATGAGAAAAGATGGTGACCAAAATAAATGAACTGGGGTCAAAACTCAACAACCTGTCAGTATTAATTTTAATTCCATCTTCGTTTTATGATGAAAGGGCTTATTACAAAATACAGCTGGAATCAATCCCAATTTATCTTCACCATATTCAATTAAGATTTGCTGCAGCTCCTACTGAGGCCAGTGAAATGCTGGTTCAGTAGGAGATGGAGGAGGCCACGAAGCAGTTCAGCTGATCAAGAGACCTCTTGGGTATCAGCTGAAAAGGAGCAGCTGAACTCCAGGCAATGTGGTGGCTCCTGGTGCTCCTGGAACATCTGAGGATCAAGGGGCTTAAAAATAAAGAGCAAAAATAATCCCAAACAGGCAGGTGGTTGCAGACTGCCAAGAAAAAGCTGCAGCCACAAAAGCTAAAGCTTCATTTCATCACCATGACAGGATGAATGTCACCCAGGAGAATATCTCACAAGAGAACAGCAACAGCCTTCCCTTTCAAACTTTCACACTCACCACAGAAAGAAAATCTCACAGAACATTGAATCTACTTTTGATTCTCCTCATGATGAAAAAAATGAAAGCAAAAAAAAAGGAAGTTTTAAAAAAGCCAGGCAAACCCGAGCTGTTTCCTGGTGAAACAAGTGGGTAATTCTGTGTTGGTTTTTTTTTTTTTTTTTTGGGGGGGGGTT
>VZUI01082011.1:0-12560 GCA_013401135.1 Cettia cetti | reverse complement strand
CTGAGGTTCAACCTCTTCAACTCCACTGGTCTTAGAAAGTGTCCATCAATTGTCCTTTCACAGAAAGGAATCCAAAAACATGATAAAAGTTCTATAAACATTATTTTGTTTACATGAAATTTTTGTCTCCAAGGCTGAAGGCTGGGAAAAAAGGCAACACAGCAACTTGATGATTATGTGGCAAGGCATGTATTTTTATACCAATTTAGCTAAAATCAGTTACTGACTCGATGAAGGCAGCCTGCCCTGGGAACCTTAGGAAGGTGCTTACTTTCTTCATTGCAGTGGAGGTATTTTATTCAAATGAGGTTTGTCAAGTAGATCAGAATGCTTGCAAAGAGCAGAACAAAGCCAATAGTAGAAAGAACTGTTAAAGGGCTGTCAAATCTGAGGAAGCATTGATCTGGAACTTCAATTTATAAGGACTCCTAGCCTCAGCCTGGAACCAAAATCCAAGACTGGAAAGCCTTGAACTCTGCAAGTTCACATCTGGGTCCAATCAGACCACTCAAACCCTTTTGCATGCATAGCCAAACTGAAAGGCATGTGGTGTGCTGGGGAGACAAACCACAGATGTTTATTGTACTCTTGTGCCCTTAGCAATTGTTTTAATGGGTTGGAGCTCCTGGGAGGCCATTTGACTTCTGTTCCTGTCTATACTGTTCTCTTCTAATGCTGACTATGCAGAAGCCCAAAGCTGTCAACAATCTGCTTCCAGTGTTATTTCAAGAAAAGGAAAGTGAAGTGACATCTGATCTACTGAGAGAGGATGGGGAGGAGGGGTATTTTTAAAATATAAAGCAACAAAAATCTGCATGGAATCAATATTAGAGTTGATGCCTTCTATCTCTCTGGAAAGCACAGCTTAGTATGGAACACAGGTTTCCTTTTTCTCTGTTGCAACAACTATACATTAAAAAGACTCATACTTACTTTGCCAAGACCACATTGTCAGTAAGTGTTTTGAAGCTCTGCAATAATGATTTTTGTGCAGTATTGCATTTTAATAATTCAAATAAACCGTGGAACATTATGATCTCTGCAGCTGAGTAAATAGTTTGTAGCAACTCAAGCCTTGGAAAACATCATCCATTTCAGTGGAATGGTCTCTTTGCAGAAAGGAGCATTTTGGAACCACTCTTTGCCTTCACAATGAGCAGCTGCTGCTGATCTCCTCCAGTATGTGCAGAGGGGAAATTTATGTGTGAAGATCATCATCATGTGAGAACTTTAGTTTTCTTTTGCTGTCTGTTGTTCCACAACACCTGTGCAAGCAAGAGGATCCATCCATACCTGTCACGCATTTAGCTCCTTTACTTTATTCTTCAATCACCAAAATACAGTTTGGAAGTAGAACCTAGACAATGCCTACAAGAAGTACCTGCCTGTTTGGTCAGGAATGATGTTTCATTTTTTAAAAGACGCTACAGAACCTTGGTTTAATATAGAGGGCATGAACTGCAGAAGTTACTGGGGTGAGGTATTAGTTCTAGCCAAGAGTTTCCACAGTTCTGCTTACATCCAAGGGTCAAATTGGGCAGAGAAGGAAAGGGCCTTCCTTACTCTTTTAGACAAAGCAGAAATTGTGAGAGACACTTTGTAAAGGGCACTAGTGAAGGATGAGTGGATCAGGAAGAGAAGAAAGACTCAAGGACAGTGGAGGTGACAAAATGCTACAATTTCACAGGAATAAGTAGAGCCCTCCAGGAAAGAAAAGAACTAGACAAAATTAAAAAAGAAAATAAAGGTCAGGACTGAAAAAAGAAGTGTGATTACTCAAAGGAATTTGTTTCAGAGGGAGAAGAGTTAGAGAATGTATTGCTTAGGCTAGAAAGAACACCAGGGAAGGCTGTCAAACATGAATGTTAGCTATGTAAAAGTATACTGTTGGTATTGTTCATCTGGACTAACATATGGCACACAAATTCCTGAATCTCCCAAGTCACTGTGAATTTGACAGACTGCTTGAAAAGCATGAGAATTTCATTTACTGTTCACCTTAAACACAACTCTTTGTGGCCACTGAGATTTAGATAGTAATAAAAGTGCAAATTCTCAAAAAGTGAATGGAAAGATTTTCTCTTACTGAGGATAGAAAGCTTATTTTTCAGTTCTTACACAAATGTGACAACACAGAGACTCATTTCTCTATTTGTATTCTTAAAACTACGTTGCATAATTATACAACTAAAATTTGGCAAGGCTGTCTGATCTATTTAGAATGGAACAGTAAAGACAAAGGACATTTTCTAATCTGCTAAATCATGTAGCCCAAGGATCTTTCCACTATTCTGCATGTACCTTTCCACAACCAACCCTCAGAAGATAACATTAGATTAGATGGAATATTATCAAAACCAGAATCACTAATGTATTGCTAGAAAATGAAAGACATTGCTGTCTATGAAAATGTAACAAAACTACTAAACTGGAAATAGTGACTGGCTACAATAAATCAAAGATAAATAAGACTTTCAATCTATATAGACTTTTGTTTATAGCAGAGAACTAAAGAGGCTAATATTTCTCATTCAAATTTACATTAAAATGTTCTTTACTGTCTGCTAGGACAAGCAGAACCCTGGTAGGTGTAGGCTCAATTCCCCTGGCTTCTGGGAAGTCAAAATAGCCATGCTTTTGAGGAATGTGTTGCTATGACAGACAGTGGAGTCAAAAGTACTCTATGACAGGTAGAAAATTTGCATTTCCATTAGTGGGCCTTTATCCAATGAAATCCCTAAAGGCAGGGAATGTGTGTGGAAGGAAAAGGCAGTGTGTTAATTTACTGCCCTCCCCCCACCCTCTGTCCCCCATGCAAAAGAAATAAAATAAAATACCCCCACACACCCCCTGGATAGCTCAATGAACCATAAGTTAAGATAAAAGGTAGGAGGAAAATATTTAAATTCCTAATGGTCATACAATAAAGGGATAGTAATTTATGCATGCTTTTGCCACCAGATGGCCTAGAAAAGAAATGCTGTAGTATAGCTTGCCTGAGCCACATTTCTCTTCTGAAAAACCTGGCCTACATGCTCAGATACTTGGAAAAATGAGCCAAATTTTTATCTTTTTTTAAAGTTTATCAAAATATAGGTACACTTTAAAGAATAGCGCCTAATCTTTTTGGCTGATGTCTTTTAGAAATTAATGAAAATATTATTGGTTTTTAAGGAGATTCCAATTATTTTATGTTCTGTGTACTCTGGTTTTCATGGATGAAATTCTTACTAGAAATCAACAAATCATCAGTGGAATTACAGATAAAACAAAATGCTATTTAATGTGAATAGAGATGTCATAAATTGGTTCTAAGTTCAAATTGGCCAGCCTTTAAAATGCATTGATACTTTCACAACTAACCCTCATCATTTTAGGATGTCTGTATCATCTGGCATTAGTTCTTCATTTATATCCAGATATTTATCATCAAAAGTCACTTTATCTTGAGACCAATGGGATTAAATTCATGGATTTGGCATGAAGAATGCCAAAAGAAAAAAAAAATTATTAGTTGATATTGCTTTTCCCAGATATGTTTGAGCATTTCAGAATAATTTATGCATTATATAAACTAACTTGAGAGCATACAGATTGTATGTTTTCAAATCTTACTGGTTTATCAGCATGTTCTTGTTGACACAGCCCATCCCACCAAGAATTAGCCCCTTCCTCAGCACTATTTTCCCTTCTGATACTCCTTCCTTTATTCTGGTGCACATGGCTGTACAGCATACTAGCTGAGCTTATTGCAGTCCTTGCCAAAATTTACTTAAGCTTATCTACATTTTATTGTTATCATGCAATGCCAGAACTTTGCCTGGACTTCTGCATTCAGATGTGGAAACAGGATCCCGCTCTGAGTCATTCAGGGAGAATACTTTTGCATCGGTGTGCACTGTCACTAGCTTTAGGAGAACCTGCAGTATCTTTACCATTGCAGCTAATGAAAGGACATTTCTTTCACCAAGAAGTCTTTTCAGATACAGCCCAGATATTTACATACTCCTTTTCATGGAAAACTCCCATAGGTTGACTCTATTGACAATCACAGTTCAGAGAAAACAAATGCCAAGTAAAATTACAGTAATTATTGATTAGGTATACTTCTAGTTTATTCCTCCTCATGTATACAGTCATGTTGTGTTGGCACAGGCCCCTGTGTGATGCTCGTAAACCATTCCTTCAAAAGCAAATCACAAAACTTCATCCCAGCCAATATGGTTATACTGGAACAAAGGTTACGAGTTAATAGGCTTCAGAAGCGTAAGTCTTAATAGTATCTTCTCCTGCAATTGGATTTCTGCTGTGAAGTCATCTAGGAATGACTAGAAACCTTCAAAAAAAGTTTTTCCTGGGGTAAATGAATATATTGTGTGACCCTCACATCCTTCTCAAAAAATCACAACCCTACCAGAGTGACAGTGCATTTTACAAGCTGCAATCAGTATGTCTATGATGAAGCTGTACTTTCTTCGTGCTGTATCTGCCTGGACAAATTAAAGAACTGAGACCATGCACACTGGGTAGGGTAGCATCCTATTATCTGTTTGTTCAGAAACAGGTGCAAATTGCTTACATTATGTTTTTATAAAACACTGGGGTTTCTACAGGCTTTACTAAGTATTACTTTTTGCTTTGGGCTCTTTCTTCCTCTCTACTTATTTATGCCTGCCTCACTAACTTTATTGATAGCAAGGTTTTTCAGCATTTCTTTCTTATTTTACTCCTCTTTTCATACACCAATAATATTCAATTCAACAAATGCATACAAATGGTTTCCATTAGAATTTTAATCTACTCTCAAAATGAAAGAAAACCTTTGTATAAATCTTTTTAAATTACCGGAACATAAATTCAGACGGGGACATCTCCACCTATGCTGAGCTGAGGAGTTCACAGCCTGCTGTCCTCATTCATAAATTAATTGAGGTCTCTAGCTGCTGTAAATGAACAGTGCATCCTGCAAAAGATCATATCTGTCAAGATTGCAGATTGGTTTCTATCAGAGTTTGCAAAAGTCAGAGCTCACAATGCTTTCATTATGTCTATGAGTATGGCTTCCCAACTGGAAAGAAATGTGTTTTGTTCTGTTGGGCCAAGATTTACAGAAAGCAATTTTCCTCCATGCTCCAGTTATGACAAAACTACTGAAAATGTCATTTCATGATTTCTTTCATTCAGTCACCTTTTTACTGACAAATATGTATTCTTTCTGCTCCATGTGTATGCACCAACTGTGACATTTAATGGCCAAGGAAGGTTAATCACAGGTGGGTACATATCCCCCTTGGATATTGCAAGCTATACTGCATTCACTGCCACTTATCCATTATAAAGTAAGCATGGCTTTAGCTGACTCATACAACTACCTGTTTTATATTACAAATTCATACATTTTTTAAAAGGCTCTGTAGGATTCAGAGCATCAGACAGCATATCCATGAATACCTCTTGGATATCTCAAATTACATTAAGGTTGTGACAGTGTGTGAAGAGAATCAAAGGCAAGGTGGATAATACTGTGTCCTTGGTTTCTTTCCCTTTGACTTTGCACTGTTAATCTGCAGGCACGTGAGGAGTAGAGTAAAGAAAAGAGAACATCAGTTCCCAGAGTTTGGGGAGTAGAGGTTGTTTTACTTTTGGGTCTTTAATCAGTGCCGTATTTGAGAATTATGTCAGGGACCCTTTACATATAAATACCAGTTTGTAAGGGATTGAAAATTTAAAGGAGGGAGAGACTGGCCAAAATTCTACTCTACAAGTGAGTAGAATTGGTCTATTTCAATTTACAGGTAAGGGACTAAACCCCAAACACAGCACATGCACATATGTCCTTCCTTGCTTCTGTTGGCAATGCTGGACCACGCTCTCCTCACAGCTAAAGCTGTAGAAGAGGAACCCACAAATCACCTGAATGTCAACTTTCATTTCTACCTCTCTAAGAAAAGAAAAATTTCCTTGTTGGGTATGCTGAGTATTGCACAACAATTGAGCATGACTATTCTCTGGAAGCAATAGAAAGCCATCATACCAGCTCTTAGAAACCATGGGGAGAGTCACTACAGCTACAAACACAGATCAAAGAGAGGTCCTGGTGATCTTGGTACACAAAAGAGTAGTGAGGAAGGCCTAGAAGGGCATGCTATGGTACTTTGCTCTTTAAATACACACACAACCGTTTAAAGACTGCAGATTATTTATGTGCTAAAAGTTAACATGCTCATTAATCTCTGGTTAAAGGCTTCTGCCTTAGCCCAATAGTACCAACCCCTTAGAAAGGTGGATGCCAGCCACAAGAGCTAAGTACATACTTGAAATTAATTATTTACTTGGCAGGCAATCACTCTACTATCAAAGCAATTGAGGCAATTCAGCTCTTTTAATACTCAGTATTTCTGACCTGTGTCGCACAAGTGACATTTGGCATCCCAATGTCATGATGTTGTCCCTTCCTGCCATGAGACCACCTCACTGTCAGACTCTTCTCCAGGGAAAATACTTGCAGGTGGAAGCATCAGCAGTTATTCTAGTAATCTAGTTTATAAAGCATTTAAAATAAGTGTTTTAAATGTACAACCGCTCTGCACTGGGACCAAACAGCAGAAGGGAAATTTCAGGCTGGAAGTTTTATTGCAGCAAATTGCAGATGCTTGAAGATGTGGACTGCAGTGGAAACCATGGTAGGGACAAGTCAATATGGTGTGAAAAAAATATCTCTCCTAAGCAGACACTCATGCCAACATTTTCTGTTTTATCAGCCCTTGTCTGATATATACTAGCATACAGGTATGTATAACCCTCCACTGAACAACAGCAGGAAAAGGAATAAAGAAGAAACCCTCAGACCTTCAAGTATCTGTTGATTTGGAATACAAATCAAGCTAGAGATTTTTGTGCAACAGTTGTTTGGTCCCCAAGGCTGCGTTGCTGTTACAGGTTTGCAGTAACATTCTCAGAATAAAATTCCTCCAAATATTTAATTTTCCTCCTTTTTTTTAAATTTTACCATACTTAGTCCATTAGTTACGTAAAAGTCCTTTGTTACATGCTTCTGAGCCAAGTAGTCCCTCTCTATATCTTCAAATATTTGAGAATACCGTAGCGCCATTCAGGCATCATTTAAAGGGGTTACCCATTTTGAGTTCTCCCCTCATCCTTGGGTTCCTAATTATCTTTCCACCCTGTGTGTATTACCTAAAGCAGAAACTGCCCTAGACAGGACACCTACCAGTGTGCAGGATACCTCGCAGAACAGTCCTGTGAACTTCTTTCTTCTCCATGACATAGTCCAAAAGTCACACTTGGTTTTTTAATCTACTGAATCCCATTGCAAACTCATCTATTGTGTTCTGTTGGCTAACTCTTACACTATTTAATAAACTTTTGCTATGTTTCTCCCTCACAGAGACTTTCAGTGTTTCAGATGTTTTTGTCCGAGATGCAGTAATTTTCTTCTCTCTTTTATCAGGGTAGAGAAGAGTGGTTGTGGAGGCTTGCAGTGAGGCAAGGCAGACTTGAGGGCAATTACCTGTGTAATTGCCTGGAGCAAGACCCAATCAGCCCAACTAACTCCTCATTCATGCTGGAAGTCTAACACAGCTGAATACAATGCTTTCCTCAGACAAGTTGATGAAATAAACTATGGCACTATCACACTTTAGACACATTAGTCTCATGTACCACCTTGGTTAGAAGTGTTTGACCTTGATTTGTCCACAACCAAGAAGAAAGGGGGGGAAATCGGGGAGACTTAATGACCCTCTTTCCCTCCCTGTGCCCTTTTCTTACTAAAGATTGGCTGTGAATATCTTTGGTATTTACCTTCAGGTGACTAAGTTGCATCTTAAATAGACCACATCAAACTGAAATCTTGAGACAGTCAATGGTGTTGCAGGATAGAAACCAAGTAGTAACTGCTTGAGTTTACAGGAACATAATCCCAGTAATATGCTGTTATATGTTTTTTCATCAAACCAAGGGGGGAGTGTGTATGTTAACTGATACAATGCTGATCCCCATTTAAGTGAGCACCTAAACGTACCATAAGTGTATTTGATTAGATTGCTGACAGTTTTGATGGTCCAGACAACTCCCCTAATGAAGGCTATGCCTACCAAATGGATCAAGACCCCATCAGCTCTAGACTCTGGCATCAATCCCTTCCTACCTTTGTTTTTAGCAACAGTCTCATGGTGATTCCCATCTTTATAACTCAGTTCTAATGACCACAATACAGAGGTAAGTACAGAGTTATGTATAAGGCAAGAAATCAGCTCCATTTTTTTTTAATTCAGAGGTAATTGATGTATGTGACTACCACAACATTCTTATTAAGTTTTTCCTTGAAAGGCCTTAGAGAAGAGATGTAAGAGGAGAGCTAGCTCACACAACTGGTGTGCATTTTTGTCCTTAAAAGCATTCTTTGAAAATGGCAGAGAAAGGAATTTGAGGATCTTGATTACTAAAACAAACAACAATATTAAGGAAGGATGTTTTATGCATGTATCTGTACTGGGTTTGTGTGACAAGGCTTTGCTAGTGGGAGGGGGACTACAGAGGTGGCTTCTGTGAGAAGCTGCCAGCTTCCCCCTATGTCCAATGGAACCAATTCAAGCAACTCAAAGGTGGTCCTACCACTGGCCAATCAACAATGGTAGTAGTGCCTTTGGGATAACAGAACTAAGAAGTGGGGAGAAAGAACCAAAATGGCAAATTGAAGCCACAGGGAAAAGGGAGATATGAGCAAGAAACAGCTCTGCAGACACCAAGGTTGGTGCAGAAGGAGAGGGAGGAGGAATTGCAGGTGCCAGAACTGAGATTGCCCTGTAGTCTATGGTGAAGACCACGGTGCAGCAACCATGCCCCTGCAGCCCATGGATATCCATGGTGTGGCAGTATCCACCTGCAGCCCGGAGATGACTCCACACTGGACCAGGGGAGTAGCCAAAGGAGGCTGTAACCAGTGCACTCATGGAGAGAGGAGCCCATGCTGGACCAGGCTTTCTGCCAGTACTCATGACCCCACAGAGGACTCACACTGGTGCCATCTGTTCCTGAAAAACTGCACCCCATGGAGCAGACCCACAGTGGAGCAGTTGTGAAGAACTGCAGCCCGTGGGAAGGGCTCACTTTGGAAAAGTTCATGGAGACTGTCTGCTGTGGGAGGGAGCTCACACTGGAGCAGGGAAGTGTGTGAGGAGTCTCCCCCTGAAGAGGAAGGAGTGACAGAGACAGGGTGTGATGAACTGATCACAGCCCCCATTCCCCATGTCCCTGCACCACTGACAGGGAGGAGGTGGAGACTTGAGAAAGAAGCCAGGAAAGAAGGGAGGGGTGGGGGGAATTTTGTGTTAAGATTTGCTTTTCTTTCTCATTATCCTACTGATTTTCCCAAGTCAAGTCTCTTTTGCTCATGATGGTGACTGCTCCAAGTGAGAAATCTGTCCCTGTCCTTATCTCAGCCCACAAGCCTTTTGTTCTGTTTTCTCTCCCCTGTCCAGCTGGGAAGAGAAGTGACAAAGTGGCTTTGGTGGACACCTGATGTCCAGCCAGGTCAACCCACCATGGTACCCAAGGAGTATTAGAGGGATTCTTTGTCAGGAAACTGTATTTCTTTATAAGTTTCCCACTATTGCTATCTCTCTGATAACATCATCATAATAACATCTACTTCACTGAAGGTCCCATCCATAGTTTTCAACAGAAATAGGATTCAGGAAGGCAAATTTAAGAAATTAATCTACACCCTTGGCTGCAGATACAGAGACTGGAACGCCATCCCACTTCAGGAGCCTGCATTAAAATGTGATGGCAGTAGGACAGAAAGCAAATGGTCATATCAGTGCAGGTAAATTCTACAGTTTAGAATAAAAATACAACAGAAAGAGCAATCTTTTCAATACTATGCTGCTCTAAAAGCAGAGAGAAAGGTGGAATTTTTGTGCATTATAGAGGGAGCATGTAGACCCAGCTTTTCTGTAACACAGACTACACTAATCACCAACGTCCAGCTCCTAGCAAGCAATTCATCTCTCACACAATCTAGCTTTTAAATGGAAAGTGTCTGCTCCTTCTAAAGTTATTGGATTGTATTCTGACAATAAAGTTAAATTACACAAGGAGTATCTAGAATACTTCCACACAAAATCAATGTGCATTATTTTATATTTTGCTTTCTCCCTCATAACTTGCATACTCACACATTGGTCTATGAAAATTTGTGTTCAGTAAGAACACAATTTCAAAAATCTACTGCTGCCTCAAGAAAAATACTGAAATATATTCTAAGACAGAAATAGTTCTATTTCTCAATCATTTTTCTTCCTCACCTCTTTGCTATTTAGAATATTTGCATGAAAATGGGATATTTATTTCCCAAGAGTTCATCAGCTGCTCCTGATATGATATAATTTCCATGGATACCAATTGTATGGGATGTTGCAAGCATACGATTCAAGGATATGGAATTAGGAAGATGAAAAACTCAACTGCTTTGTTCTTTGACTATGCTTTTGAGTAACTCCATAAGCAAACCCTAAAACTTTATCTAATCAACTCATCACCCACACAACTCACTCAGTCCTTCTCTTCCTTCCAAGCCCTCCTGGCAAAAATAACCCCAATATTTAAATGTGTTTGGTCTTTCAAATATTATCTGCTACACAATGAGAACAAAACTCAGGAATTTAGAAGGTGACAGAGGAAAAAAAATTGCATTTTTTAAGCTAAATTTTAAAACTTGTTAATTCAGGAATTTAAATGTTAGATTTCTCCATTAATAAGTCTTGGTAAGGTATTACTTTCAGTAAAATGACTAGTAACAAAGAATTATTGTTACAATAAAAATCTATCAGAAATAACAAAAGAAAACAAGATTCAAAATGTATTTGTTTCATCAGTAGGTACAGCTATTTAATGCAATGTGCCAGAACAACTACAGAAGATTGAGTTTCTTTACTGCCTGATGAGGATTTTGATACCTGGGTCTTTTAAAAAATCATTTGATGACTATGTTATCTTTCGTTTAAAGTTGTTTCTTATAGCAGGTTTTGGATGAACAAGTTTTCTCATTTTGTACCTATACAAAAAATATTTTTCAGTTAAGCTTTCATCAGACTATGACCCTGGGATTTCAATTTAGCTCAGAAAAGAAATGTCCAGAAGCAAATGGCAGAGTAGGCAGAGGGAACTGTAGTCTCCATTTATCCAAGGAACCCTGATGTTACTTACAGGCAAGACCTTGCAGTATTTTGTAGTGATACTGTGTGTGACCCATACAGATGCAGGAAGAGAGTCATAACTATAAAGCCTTCACCATTTTCTATGATCCCTCTTTCCAATATCTCAAAGGAAAGGAGATGTTCACAGGGAAGGAAAGACAAACACAATGAGATCAAGAAACTTGGCCAGGGTTGGAAGCAGAGAGGGGTCCCACCAGAGAACACTAACCACAGAGGCACAGTCCTGGTCCGAGCATGGCAGCCAGGAGCACCAGGAATGTCTCGGTGTGTTTTTCCAAGCCCTAATAACATCTCACCCAGCATCTCTCAAGTCACTCCTTAGTTACACTTTGCAAACAGAATCAAACTTCTCTGTCAGCAGCTAAATGTCTCTGGACCCTCCGAGTCCCCACAAATTTTGGGTTGGTTTATCCCAGGCTCAGGCAGCATGCTGAGGGCAATCAGAACAAGCCTCCTTGTAGCTTGCAGACTTCTGCCCAGCAAACCCCCGCAGTAGCTGAGAAGACAATGATGCACTAGCAGAGGGAGAGCTTTCTCCCCTCTGCCACAAAGGTTCACTGCAAATACCAGGCAGGGGCAGCACAGGGTGGGTGCTGCACCACGCCCAGGCCAGGCATTGTCCTGCAATTTTGTAGTCTCCTCACAGAAACTGAAAATCAAGGTATGCAGTCCTGCAACGCATAGGGACAAGGCTCCAAGTATGCAATTTCTGTTCACTGTGCTTCCAGTGGTCTTAACATTATCTCTGGGTTAGAGGTTTTTTTTATTTTTTTTAAACTTTGCTCATCTGTCAAGTCTCATTGCCCGACATCAAGGAGATCAATCTGCCTTGCTTAAACACAACTCCTGGCTCTTTTGAGAGGCTTCACTTTTTAGATGTTGGCCTCCTAAGTTCCTCTCCACAGCCTGTCTCCCCTGCTGCATCCTTCAACAGATTTTTTCAAATCAGAACAGACAACCCATGTAGGCTGACATGCTTTTTGCAGTGCTCGCTGCTCACATCTGAATGTTACTGCCCAATCTGCAGGCGTTCCTGGGCAGCACAGCAGAGGAGAGGGGGGACCAGAGGTGTCTGCTACATGTGTAAAGGCGTGCACGCTGGGAAGGACTCTTTTTCTGTAGTCAGTAAAAATGACATGGGTGAGGAAATTCCCAAGTATTACTGCCAGAGAGTTTTAAGTGCCAGGACAAGAAGGAATTTTAAGTACCAGGACCAGAAGTTGTCTGTGGGATAAAAAAAGAAAAAAGAAAAAAAAAAAAAAGACAAAAACCAAGAAGAGCAAAAAAAAAAAAAAAAAAAAAAAAAAGCCCTACAGA
>VZUI01082009.1:0-24028 GCA_013401135.1 Cettia cetti | reverse complement strand
CTCCTCCGCCGCCCTCCCGCACGGCTCCCGGCCGCTCCCGCACCGCGCACGCCCCGCGCCCCGCGCCCCCTCCCGCCGCCTCCCCCGCGCCGCTCCCCGCCGCAAACCTCAGTGCCGGGGGAAGGCGCTGGCCGCGCCCGGCCGAGCCCGCATCCCGGCCCGAGGATGCTCGCGGAGAGCCCCGGGGGCTTGCGGGGTGCTCAGGGGGGGCCCCCGGGCGAGCCCCGCCGCTTCCCCCCACCCTCCCTTCCTCGGCGGCTCCCTGCGGGGATAAATCCCGCTGGTTAATGAGCAGGATCCTGGGCTTTCTGCTCTGCCTCAGCTCTCGGCGCCGGGCTCAGGGTGGATTTAAAGAGACAGGAACTGCGTCGCCTTCGCCTCGCAGCCCAGCAGGGCCGCAGCCCCCCGCAGCCTCCCGGGATGCTCCCGCTTTTTTATTTATCCCTCCGGCTCTCGCCCAGGGCTCCCGCGGGGCGGAGAGGGGCCGGCATCCCCCGCCGGGGCCGGGGGTCCCCGCGGGTGGGTGCGAGGCTGGGGGGACACCGGGAACGGGCCGAGCGCCTCGTTCCGCGCCGCCGGCGCCGAGTCTCCGGGCAGACTCGGCTCCGTGCACCGCAACTGCAACACAGATTATTTATTTATTCATGAAAAGGCCGCGCTGTCGCTTCGCCCCGGGCCGGATGGCAGCGCTCGGGATTTACGGCAGCGCTCCGGGCTGGGTCCCGATCCAGCCGGGCTGCGGCGCGCCCCGCTGCCCTCCCTCCAGCGCAGCGCATCCCACCGGGGTCCTCCTAATCCATCGCACATTTTGGGGTGGTTTTTTATTTTTTATTTTCCTCCCTGGCGTTGCTGGAGGCGTTGGAATCCTCCCCAGGCAGCGGCGGCGGCTCCGCGGTGTCTCTGGAGCGAGCGGGGTCCGGCTCCGCTGGTGCATCCCCCCGGATGGGGGGGGACGTGCCGGGTCTTTGCGGCACCGGGATGCGTGTGCGGGTCCGTGAGCCCGCAAACATCGATCTGTTTGTGTCAATACACCCGGGGATTCGCGCAGCACTGTTAAAGGGAGAGCTCTGCTGGAGGATAATTTAAAAGACGCTCACAAGTGCTTGTAAAGCAAAATCTGGGCGATGGAGGGAAAAAAAATCAGCTCTTCCCCAAAAATCTCCGGCTCGGATTTGCATCCTGCCATCGCCCCCAGCGTTACTGGAGTGGTGGTTTTGGGCCAGACCCAGCCTGGCCAGGACTCCAAGGAACAAAAGTAAACTGTGTGATGGAAACCCGCGGGACTGAGGCTGTGCATCCCCTCCCTGTGCTCGCTACCTGCCCACCCACCGGCAACTTTCAGAGTGTGTCTTCCCACTCAGTTGTTTTTTTTTTTTCTTCTCCTCTCTCGATGCATTTTCTTGTCCATCCATGGAAACACATCACCACCCTCCTCTGGAAGAAAACCTTCCCCTCTCTCTCTCTCTCTCTCTCTCTCTCTCTCTCAGAGCTGGAGGGAAGAGATGCAACTGGAGTGGGTGGAAATTTTCCCACTGAAGCATTTCTTTCCAGTAGAAAATGTCTTTTCAAACTACGCCGAGTCCTTTGTGAATGCAAGAACTGTGCTCATCATACATTGGGGGGCTTCACTGCTTCCTTCCCTAAAAATCCCACACTCCAGGTGCTGCATTTTTTGGCAATTGCAAACTCCCATCTTTTTTTTCCACAGAGGGAGAATTTGGGTGGAAACTCCCAAACTTTCCAAGAAAAACACCAGAACAGAAATTGCTTAAACACATATTAAATTTTGGCTGGGAACAAAAGAAATTCCTGCTCCCTTCTGTTGCTTTCTCAGTAGTTTTAAACAGTTATAGTCAATTTATAGTTAATTAGCCAATTAATTATTGGCCAGCTATTCCTTTGGCAGGATTTGGGGGGATGTAGGGATCTGAGGCAGGCACCGAGGTGTGACAATCCTCTGACCAACGTGGGATGCTGCTCCTCATAAAGCAGGTGCTTAAAATAACAGCAAGTTTCATGGCACCCAGTGAAAAAGAATTCCCAACAATGTGCTGAAGGAAGAGAGGAGATTGGGATCTACTATTAGGGTGGCGTGTGGCTTTAAAATGAGGGTTATTTGGGGAACAGCACCTTTGTACCTGAGGAATGGGCAGGTTCCACCCGAAAAATGCAGCAGTGAGCAAATCTTCTGGTCACGAGCTGATTTAGATTTCCTGGGGTGTCCCCAGCGAGGGTTTGGTCAGGAAGGGACATTCTGGTTATTAAAGGGTTTAAGGTGGGCTCCATGAGGCTCCAAAAAATTCCACAAGCCCTGTTGGGAGGCAAATAAAGCAGATTGGAAATATCCAAGGCCAGGCTGGACAGGGCTTGGAGCAAGCTGGGATAGGGGAAGGTGTCCCTAAGGGCTGAGCTGAGCTGTAAGATCCCTTCCAACCCAAAGCATCCCATGATTCCATGGCTGTGGGAATGCCAGGTGAAGGGGCTGGATCACCCTTATAGGGTTAATCGTGGCGTGGTGGCCAACCCCGACACTGCACTGCCCTGAGCTTATCCCCAAATAAACCTGCTTTTCCCAGACTTTCTCCAAAGGTCAGGATTTCGTTTAAAATCAAAGCTCCTGTCCCAGTGAGCCGCCTTGGGAATCCTCTCCAGCCCAGTTCATATTTCCACAGTGCTGCTGAGGATGAGGGAGAGGAAATTCCAGATTGGATTTCACACCAGCCCTGAGTGCCAGCGGGCTTTTCCCTCTGGAAGGTGCTCTGCCATGCCAGCTCTGGGAAAGCTGGGCTGCAGGATTTCTCCAGGAGATTTTGACTAATTCCAGGGGCTCTTCCACCACAGGACACAGATGGTGTTAGATAAGGGCTGACAGGTTCTTTCTTCAAATACCTGGTGCATGTGTGGATGAGGGAGATGAAGTTTGGGATAAAAAAAAAAAAAAAAACCATGATGAAAAAATACAATAAATGGCAAATCAGTTTTTAATAAATCACTGAGTGTGGATGGGGGAAGAAAAAGTAGGATTGGGCAGTGGGGGCAATGGGTGTTTTCCATCCATGGCAGAAATGTAGAGCTCCAAAGGGAGCAAAGGGAAAAGCTCCAAAGGGAGCAAAGGGAAAAGCTCCTGGGGGTACCCTTGGCAGCTAAGCTGGGTGCACATCAGGCTGGTGATGGAAAAGGGAGGAGGAATGATGCAAACAGACCACACTCCAAAAAAAAAAAAAAAAAAAAAAAAAAAAAAAAAAAAGCATTTGGGAAATGAGAGGATGCAAAGAAAAACAACTGCAGCAAAAGAGTGGAACCAGGTGGAATTGCTGAATAGAATCCTGGAATCCCAGGACCCCAGACTGGTTTGGTTTGAAAGGGATTTAAAGCTCAGCCAGTCCCATCCCCTGCCAGGGGCAGGGACACCTTCCACCATCCCAGGGTGCTCCAAGCCCCTTCCAGCCCAGCCTTGGGCCCTTGAACCCAGCCACTTCCAGGGATCCAGGGGCAGCCACAGCTTCTCTGGGCACCCTGTGCCAGGGCCTCACCCTCTTAGTATCCCATCCTAATTAATAATTCCTTCCCAAGATCCCATCTAAAGCTCCCCTTTCAGTCTGAAGCCGTTCCTCCCCTGTCCTGGCACTCCATGCTCTTGTACAAACTCCCTCTTCTCCACCACCTCCGAGATCACCGAGTCCAACCATTAATCCCACACCTAAAGCCTGCTCCCTCAGGGTGACAGGGGTTTTCCTGCCTGGAATGCTGCAGCCCTGTGTTAGAACCACCCTCTCCATTTGATTTCCACTCATGCTTGGAGGTCTTGACCTGCCAGTCCTGATTGGATCCCACTGGGGTTGGCTGGGAGCAGATGATCTCCCTCTCCCCATCTGCTTCTGAGTCGTTAACAACAAGGAAATAAACGATCCAGAGTGTTTCTGGATCAATATCCTGGGGAATAAAGCATGAAGCAAGAAGGATCTGCAGCAGGGACTTGACACATTCTGCTTCTTTAAGCAGCCACATCCATAACATCTAATAAAAACCTTGGGATCCCCGGGGAATTCCGGCTGAGTGAAGGATGCTGGAGGTCCTGAGCTGCCAATATTAAAAATATCCTTAGAACTTTGGGGGGCAGGGGAAAAGATAATATCTTAATGGAAAAAAAAAAAGAGATTGTCTCCAGCATGAGGGAATTCCACATTTATCCTCACTCCAGCAGGTGAGGGTGGATTTCTCACTGTACCAAGCACGGGCCTCCATGGCTTGATTATATCTGTTATGTGCAAATGAAGCTTAAAGCAGTAATAGATATAAATCTATATATTTATTTGCCACTTTTGAAGGTTCCTGTTTCCCAAATCAGAAAATAATTACAAGTCAGTTCAACACAGAGAAGGACTTTTAAGTGAAAAATGTGTTGAAAAGGGAGAAATGTTTAAGAATATTTTGCCCAAAAAGCAGCAACACAGGCAGGAATCTTTGTTAAAATAACCAACACCAGTTGTAAAGGAAGGAAAAGAGCTGCCAAGACTGACACACAAAATATAAACACACAAAAGGGAGAAAAGGGAAACTGGTTGTAATTAATAGACCTCAGAAGCTGGGGAAATTAAAGACAAAAGGATATTTTCCATGAGTTTTGGGCAGTGGAGTGATCCTACATGGAAATGGGAGGTTAATCAATGACACAGCAAAGGCAGGAATGCTCTGTGAGATTTATCAATAACACAGACAAGGCAGGAATGCTCAGTGAGGGATTGATCCTGGAATTTGGTGGGAGAAAAAGACAACATGCTAAGGAAATACTCTCCAGGAGTGCCCAGGAGCACCCAGCTGATGGAGCTCAGTGGTTTTAAACCAGCACATCCGAATATCTTGAGAGAGTTGTAAAGGAGGTGGCCAAGGAGCTGCCTGGACAGTTCATGGTGGCTTCCAGGAGGTCTTGGAAGAGCCACTGGAAGTCCCAGAGGACTGGGAAAAATCCAGCACCACGCCCACGCTCCAAGGGGGAACAGGACACTGAGCCTTTGAAGGGTTTGAGGTTGGGAGGTTCCTTGGACAATTACTGGAATCACAAACACTAATCTGGGTAATTAAAAGAGGGAGATACAACGGCAAAAATTGGTAATTGGAGAGGGTGGTGTAGTGAGTGGCAAAGAGGAGTCTGAGGCTTTCACCTGCGGGGTGATGGGGATGTGAGGCAGAGATAATCACAATAATCACACCAGGGGAACCCCTCGGCCTCCCACACTGCCCTGGGCTTGGTCCCTGCCATGGATTGATCGGGAAAAACACCAAATCAACGGTTAAAATAAATTAAACTGCAAAGGTGAGAGGGCTCAGGGCTCAGCTGTACACAGGGAGGGAGGCACCGAGCAGAGCAGCTCTGGGATGGAGTGACAGGACAAGGGGGAGTGGTTTTAAACTCAAGAGGAGAGGTTTAAATCAGATATCAGGAGGAATTCCCCCCTGTGAGGGTGGGGAGGCCCTGGCACAGGGTGCCCAGGGAAGCTGTGGATCCCTGGGAGTGTCCAAGGGCAGGCTGGAGCAGCCTCGGGTGGTGGAAGGTGTCCCTGCCCACAGCAGGGGGTGGGATGGATTATTTTATTGTCCCTTCTAACCCAAACAATTCTATGACTCTGGGACTGAATATCCTGACTGTGCCGCCTGCATGGAGGCAAAGGCTGGGGCTCAGAGCAGGCAGGAAGAAGAAGGAGGGGTTTATTGCCTCCCTCCAGCTCAGAGCCCTGCACAGACACCCAAAAACACTTCTCTGGCAGCACGGGAGGAGTCAGTGGTGGCTGTGGAATCCAGCAGCAGCTGGAGGGATGAGAAGAGCTCTGGGATGGGATCAAACTCCATTCAGGCACAGATGCTTTTGAATAAACGGGGCACCTCCCTCCCTGGCTCGTAACCTTTCTGAGGACTGCTCACCTTCCACTCCTCTCCTGGGATTAAACACGTGGTGCAGCCACCACCAAGCACAAGAGCCAAAATATTCCCAAGCTCTCCCAACATTGGGTAGAAATGTGCAGCTTTGGAAAGCAGAATGATTTTCATTTTCGCTTCCCGCTCCATCCCTCCCCCAGTGAATTGAATTCCAGGAGTGTAGCATCACCTGATGTTGCCCCTAAGTTTTCTTTTCTCCACTTGGTCTCTGGCTAAATTACCCCCAAAACCAATTAAAGCCCAGACTGATCTTGCAGCCAGCAGAACTGTTGCTAATCTTCTGGAAGATTGGAACTTATGGAGGTGATTGAAATGGTGGGAAATTACATTACTTGGACGAGGTCAGCCTTGGAGTTGTAAGCAGCATTTTTCTTTTTTAATATGTGGCTGCTTCAATGCTAATAATCTCACAGGTCAGGAAAAGCCAAGACCTGGGTTAACCAGAAAGGAGAACTCCTGTGTGTCCTTGGGTTTTTCTGCAGGGCTGCGAAGAGCTGAGGAGAAAAGGATGAAACGTTTGGCACCGTGCAGCAACCCCGGGAGGGGAAATGGGTTTGCAGGGAGAGGAAGGATGGGGCTGGATAATGGGCATGTTCCAGGCATGTGGACAATAAATTACCTCTGTTGTGCTGGGCATGGGCTGAGTGCATTCCCTGGTCACTGCCTGTATCGCATTAACCTGCTGCACACAGGACGTGTCTGTTTATCCTGCCAATTACTGCCAATCTAATCAGCTTGAGCCGGGTAAAAATAGAGCCAGTTTCCGTGTGGAAATCAAGAGGCACAAAAACAGCAGCAAAGAAGCTGATCCTGATCAGCCAAGCACATGGGAAGGGAAAGGCTGGCAGTGCTGGCAGCAGGAAATGGGTTGGGATGGTTTTTCCTTGTGGGCAGGTGGATCTTTTTCCCCCACCAGGGCTGGATTTTCCCCAGCATCCATCAGGCAGCCTGAAGGAAGGAGCTGGGGAGTGTGGGAATCACAGGCAGGCTGAGAGCTCCTCAGAGCATGGATGTTCCACGTGCTTCCAGGAGAGAAGGAACAGGGCAGGAATCAGCTGGCAGGGACGCATGAGGGGAGGCTGATGCAGGGAATAGAACCTTGGAATGGCTTGGGTGAGAAGGGAGCTTAAAACTCATCCCATCCCAACCCCTGCCATGGGCAGGGACATCTCCCACTATCCCAGGTTGCTCCAAGCCCCATCTAACCTGGATCCCCATCCAAGGATCCCTTGGACACTTCCAGGGACCCAGGGGCAGCCACAACTTCTCTGGTCTCACCACCCTCACAGAACTCTTTCCTAAAATCTGACCTAAACCTGCTCTCAGCCAGCTAAAAGCCATTCCATGATGAGGGATGGATGGATGAATGGATGGATGGATGGATGATGGATGGATGGATGGATGGATGGATGATGGATGGATGGATGGATGATGGATGGATGGATGGATGGATGATGGATGGATGGAGGGATGGTTGGATGGATGATGGATGGAGGAATGGATGGATGATGGATGGATGGATGGATGGATGGATGGATGGATAGATGGATGGATGGATGATGGATGGATGATGGACTGGGATTAGAGCACTAAAGGAACCTGCAGCACTGCTGAACCCTGGGACAGCCACCTGCACCTGGATCACACGGGAGCCCCACGCACAGATTGCTGCCTTTGGAAGCTCCTGCCTGGCAGTGAGGATGTTATGGGGAGGAGAAGCTCCTCAGCTGCTGAAAAGCACAAATCTCCCCTAATTCATGAAAGGCAGCTCTGAGGGTTTCCCAGGGAGGAGAGCAGATCCTTTAGGAAGGGGACATGCAGCTCACAGTGTCCTGTTCTGTGTCCTCATCATCAGCAGTGCTGCATCTTACAGGTTTGCTTTTCATTTCTCCCTCACACCCCTGGGCTCTAATTCCAGCAAACAGGCTGGTGGCAACAGCTGGAAATGACCCTCTAAACATATTTTAACTTTTTACTGTCCACATATGCTTTGCTTCCTCTGCTCTGCCTTGTGATGCTCTGCAAGATTTGAACTGATCACTGTCCAACCAACTGAGAACTTCCAGCCTGCTCAGCATCCCCACTGAATGCCATCCAGAGGCTGACCCTCAGCAGGAGATGGGAATGGGAGAAGGGAAGGGCTGGGAGGTAGCTTGAAAGGTAGAGGGGAAACGTGACAATTGCAACAAGCTGCCTGAAAAATCTCCACGTGATGATTTTTGTTAAGTACCCACACATGCACACATGCACATGCACAACAGCATTTCACAGTGTCAATGTTCAGCAAGTGCCTTTTCCCCTTTTCCCCTTGGAGCACGCTGAGTTTTCCATTAGACTCCCATTTGGTAGCAGTACATTGGAGACCCATGAAATAAATATGTCATTGTCACTCCAGTGCTCCTGCCCTCGCTCTGCAGCATGTGCCAGAGGCGTTTACAACCAAAGCACTTGACAGGAACTTGGTTCCTCGTGCTCCCAGGAGAGCTGAGGGATGCAGAAAACTGCAATGTTTTCTGGAGCATGTCTATTTTAGCCCAGCTCTCCATTAGTCCTACACAGCCAAACACAGATGTCACAGCCATGTCTGGTACAAACAGATGGGAAGGTGTTACTTTTAGTACCACCACCATGTGATTTTTGGTCAGAAGGAGACAAGGATGTGCTTTCTCTGTCCTGCAGATGGCTGCCACAGCTCTGGGGGCTGTGCCACTGGGACCTGTCCTTCACAGTGGGCTGGGTCTAGCAGGTAGATGTGTCTGAAGCAGCCAGCAAGGAGATTTTCAGTGCATTGAGACAAAATGTCTCAAATGAAGAAGACCTGAAGTGCCCTTCCAAGGCCTGGGTGTCTGCAGGAATGCAGGGGGTGGCAGAGAACAGTCAGGAATTGTCTGGGGAGGACAAGTGAGGGGCATCATGTGCTCCTTCCACATGGCTGCCCCACGGGAATCTGCTGGTGAGTTTTGCAGGCAGAGCTCTCCTGGCAGAGCTCTGGGGCACGAGGCCACTGCTGGCTGTGGCTGCACAGTCCTGCCCTCGGCCTGCAGTGCCACCAGACAGCCTCACGTGCCTTTGGGACACAGGGACAGCTGCTCCCTGTCAAAGCACAGCCACCACCTGGACAGGTGCACCAGGGCAGGCTCCCACAGCACACCTGGGAGCTCCTGGCATCTCCGTGGGCCCTCTGCAAACACCTCCTGTGCTTTAGTCAACTCCAGTGACCTCTGATGTCCTTTCAAAGCTGAGCCCATCACCTGACCAGAAGCCAGTGCTTTTTTGGCTGCAAAGGCATTGCAAGTGTCCCTTTGGCTAAACCAGGCTGGATTTAGGGCAGAGAGCTGAGCCCTCCAGGTCCCACCTGCACACCCTACAGCCCCCTGCCCCTGCTCCACAGCACTCTGTGCCACCTGCCAGCCATGCAGGGAGGTGCTGGGGCTGTCACAGGGGATCCCTGTGGGCACTGGGCTCAGGACAGAACCCTGGCACCCAGCACACTCCTCCTGCCCTGCTCCCATCACTACAGAGCTGCAAACCCAGGGCTGGGCTGGATGCAAACACAAACACAACACTGCACTGCAGATTTTGGATGAACAGGGGCTGGAGGGACAATTCCTCCACTGAAAGCCCCTGCTGCTGGAGCACCAAACCCTGGCACAGGGCAAGAGCTCAGGAGAGAAGAAGTCTCTTGTGGAGCTTGTAGGGACTGCTCTGATGCCACTTGCAAGGGCTTTGTTGTTGGATGTGGTCTGGCAGTAGAAAATGCTAGAAGTATTTAATAAACGGCCTCGTATTTTACAAGCAGTCTGAGGAGATGATGTCTGGCCACAGAGGTCTAGACAGCTTGGGATTTTCATCCACAGCAGACACACTTCCTCTTGGATTCAGCTCCTGGAAAATACAGCCAGGCAGCTCCCAGTGAACGTGCCTTCAACACTCCCCACTGCCAAACCCAGAGGAGGAGCCCAGCAGTGACATGGCAAGGGCTTGTGAACACCAGCCCCGAGGCCATGACCAGGAGATGGGTGGGAAAATGCCACACGTGGAATGCTCCAAAGGACACCAGGTGGTGTTGGGCAGGGAGAACAACCTGGTTCTCATCTGCACCTCCCTGCTGGTGGCATCACACATCCCAAAAACCTGGTCAGTAGCTAAGGAATTTATTTCAGTTTTTTATAAAGTCATTGATTGCTCATTCAGCTTCAACCACAGCATTTTGCCTCCAGAGAGCTGGGATTGGAGTTTTGGCTGCCCTGGTCTCTCTCTGATGTGAGGGACTGAGCCTGAAGCTGCATCACCCAAGGAAGGGACGGGGTCCCCAAGGCACAGAGCCCCCCTGGCACTGCAGGTAACACAGCCCCCACTCCAAAATGCTGTGCGACCAGCTCCTCTGAGAGGACTGGGCTGGCCCTGCCTTTCCCATGCACCAATCCAACACCTTCCTCAGCAGCCAGACACTTCCAAAGGGCTCTGCAGCCAGCTGTGGAGTCACCATTCCCTCACAAAACCCATCCACCCTCCCACTTCTCCTCCCAACCCCCTGTGATGCTGCTCACCCCCAAGCTGAGCTGGTGGCCATTTCACCTTGGCAAACACCTGGAACCCCAACAGCCACAAACATCTGTCGTGCCACGACCAATTGGAAAGAACAAATAAGCAAACGGGAGGAAATGTGCATATAAAAAACCTTTTTCTCCTGGCATATGGTCAATAAGCTGCAATTGTTCCTTCCACAGGGAAGGGATTTAAGTTCTTGGATGATATGATGCTTGGAGATGTCATTTCTTTTTTTCATTTAAAAAAAAAAGCAAACCAAACCCCCAACCAACCGAAATTTTCCAACCCCAAACTCACAAACTGGTGTTAACAAAACAATGTAAAAGGACAAATCTCCCAACAATGACAACCGAAAAATAAAGGTACACGCCAGCATTTGTAATCAAAAACTACTACATACTGTACTTGGGAAGTCTTCTGGGAAAAGATCATTGGCATCTAGAAAGGATATCACTAAAAGTCTTGAGCAATGATATGTGTGAGACACGATGCCATTGGAGGGTGGATGGAAACTGTCATTCACAAAACTGTTCCGTGACAGGAGAAAAGAAGAGATGTAAAAAGGATTGGTTTTCCCCATGCCCACCCCCCCAGGCGTTACAGATTCCTTCTCATTTGTTGGAAACAGCCTCCTCTAGTCTTAGTTTATTTGTTGTGGTTTTTGTTTTTGTTTTTTTTTTTTAGAAAAAAAAAGTCTTCATCTTTTGAAGAAGTCCGTCAGTTTGTGAGATGCACTTGGTTCCACAGCACCAAAGAGCTTCAGCTCTCCCCTGCTGATGTCCTCACAGGGGCTCTGGGGAAGGGCCTGGCTCCTGGCATCCCCAGAGCCCACGGGAGGAGGAGATGTGCTTCTCGTGGCCTCTCCTTGCATTCCTCTTCCTGGAGAAGTCCCACTGCTCCAGAGGTGCCTGGGGCCAGCTGCAGCAGCCTTGTGCAAGAGGAAACACGAAGCTGCTCTTTTCTCTTCCTTTGGAGACTCCCATTGGTCTTGGAGCCCTTTTCAAGAATGCAATTGCTTTATTATTATTTAAAAATATTTTGTAGTTCATTCGTTTTTGTTTTTTTTTTTTCAAAATAGTTGTCTTTTTTTTTTGTTTTGTTTTGTTTTGTTCCCTTTTTCCATTGCTTAAATTCTAGAAGCTCTTGATGACTTCTCATTGTTGAGGACAGGGTTTTCCCTCCTGCTGCCTGATCCTCAGAGCAGCTGCCTGTCTCTGGTCCATGCAGAACACTCAGGAACTGGAGCTTGGACATAACAGGGGCAAAGGGGAGCAGGGCCTCGAGGAGGAGGAGTGGGAGGACAGGCAGCTATCAAACCTCCACAGACTGGATTTGGTTCATCTGTGCTCTCATCACCTGGATACTGTTCAGAATTTTCTTCTGGTGTCCTGCTAAAGTGACCCCGACTCGCAGAATGTCCCTTTGGGAGGAAAGGAAACAAACACAAACATCAGGAGATATTTTCTCATAGCAGAGCAAGATCATAGATGGTATTTAAAATTATCTTTAAGGTCCCCTTTTGACCCAAACCATTCTGTGATTCCCTGGTTCTGTGATTCTATTTTGTGATTCCCTGATTTTGTGATCCTGTTATTTTGTGATTCCCTGATTCTGTGACTCCCTGTTTCTGTGACTCCCTGATTCTGTGATTCCCTGATTCTGTGATTCTGTTATTTTGTGATTCCCTGATTTTGTGATCCTGTTATTTTGTGATTCTGTGATTCCCTGATTCTGTGATTTTGTGATTCCCTGATTCTGTGAGTCCGTGAGAACAGTATGTAGGGAGCTGAAGTATCCACAGATTTCTTCCATGAATGCAACAAACAGATGCAAACCCTGTGAAACCTCTACTCTTTCACTTTTTCTTGTTTACTGTTCAATCTTTGCACTTTCTACCTACCTGCAGCACCCTCAGACTCCTGAACCTCAACAGAGAGTGTGAAACCAAATGCCAGAGGCATTTCTCTACACTTGTGAGTCAATTTGTCTTAAATTTTTTACCCTTGTACTGTTTTAGATTTTCTTTCATTTTGTGACACACTAACCTGTTTTTTCTACCCCTGGAGACAAGGACAGGGATGTCCTGCCCCTCCTCAGTGTAGCTCTGACCCCCATATGCAGATGCTGCTGTCCTTGATGCTTTTCCTTTGAGCTGATAAGACCATGAAGTGATCAGTTTTTGCACTTATCCTTTTGTTAAATCATGGCAATCTCATTTTTGGACAGCTTCTATTGTTTTATAGATTTAGACATCTGAGAGAAACAAAAGTCATGCCAAGAGCATGAGTGTGGCTCTAAATTGGTCTTATCCACATCTCCAGCTGAGTTTGCTCTCATCTCCCCCTTGGTGAATAAACCTCAGGCATGAAATCTTCAGATCTTCTTCTTCCCACATGACCCAAGCCTGACTTGAAGGAATTTCAGGTGCCTTTTGTCCTTGAGTGTTAGGAACAGGTGTTTAAGGGGAAGAGTGGCAGAACTTTTGCCATGTTTAGAGTGGAGGTTATTGGGCAGAGAAGGGCAAAGAGAAGCTCCAAAGGGTGGAAAAACAATTTTCACTTGTGTCTTTGAACCAGAATAAGATTGTGGCTCTGCACAACCCTGTGATTCCATGCCTTCTGCCCTGGACATTAAATATTTCATTGGATATTGGGAAGGAATTCTTTCCTCAGAGGGTGGTGAGGCCCTTGCCCAGGCTGCCCAGAGCAGCTGTGGCTGCCCCTTCCCTGGAAGTGCCCACGGCCAGGCTGGATGGGGCTTGGAGCACCCTGGACAGGGGAAGGTGTTTCAAAGCCTATGGCTTTAAGATGAGCTTTAAGGTCCCTTTCAACTCAAATGGTTCTGTGATTCTTGAAAGAGAATTTGGTGTCTCAGGTGCCCCAGCCTGCAGACAAACCAGTGAGAACCCTTCCCACCAGGTCAGAGTTGAGACCAGGAGAATTTGGTGAACTGAGTTTTCAGGAATCATTCACACTTTGCTGGCTCTCCAAATTTGGATGGACCAGCAGCTCCACTGACGTTCCTACCAACTTCTGCAAGGGCCAGTGAGCATCAGGGGTGGTGCCAAGTCCTGTTACATCACAAATTTCCAAGGAAAAAGGACTTGGACTGTCCTCTCTGTTGGACATCCAGCCAAGCAGGTGAGGAATGTGGAATGGAAATTTGCCAAAACTGCTGCTTGGAATTGTGGTGAAGCTCTTGGAGAGGACTTGAAGGACTGGGAGAAGTTTATTAAGGGACATTGAAGGGACACTGAGAAGTTTATTAGGGGACATTGAAGGGACACAAAGAACAGCCAGCATTAGCTGCACTGTCTGCATCCTGCTTGCTGTCAGGCACTGCAAACAGCAGAACCCAGGCAGGGATGTGGTCTGACACCTCTCTTGGGTCAAAGTTCTTCCCTACCCTTCAGATTTTGTGGACTTTCTCTCTTTCTGTTGTATAAACACAGCCAATACTGTGCCAAAATCATACCCAGGGCCTTGGGATAGCACCACAGATGTCCCAAAACAGTCACAGCTGCCATGGGAACTTCCCAGCAGCAAATAACAAAAAGCCAGAGGTTACAGTGGCTGTTGGAGTGAATGGATTCTGACTCACTGGTAGATTTAAGATCTGGATTTAAGCAGCAAATCCAAAAACCTCCCTGGCCAGCAGGCTCAGAGACATTGCAGCCCTTACAGACAGCTCTAATGCGTGGCCCTTTCTGAGGGTTTCTGCAGGTACCTGCAGCCAGCCACAAATCTTTCAGCAGAGGCATCAAAGTCCCAGCCAGCCCCAAGGGATTTCAAAACCCACCAGAAATGGGATTTCAAAACCCACCAGAAATGGGATTTCAGCTGCCTGATTTCTCTGAAGGATTTGTCACTGCAGGATGATTTTTGTAGATGCAGGATGTTTTTAGTGGATGTAGCACAGCCTTGAAACCACCCCCCAGAAGGGGATCTTATTGAGGTGTGTGAGGCTGGAGCCAGGCTCTGCTTGATGTGGCAGAGCAACAGAGGAGAGGCAATGGGAAGAAAACAATGCCCAGAAAGATCCACCTGAACATGAGGAAGAACTTCTTTACTGTGTGGGTGGAACAGGCTTCCCAGAGAGGGTGTAAAATCTCTTTCCACAGACACAATCCTGAGTGAGGAGCTCTAGAAGACCCTGCTTGAGCAGGCAGGTTGGACTGGATGACCTCCAGAGGTCCCTTTGAACTGTAACCACTCTGATTCTGCCCTTCTTAGACAGAACTTTGCACCATGCTTGTCTCCAGCAATACATCAGTAATCCAAGGGGACTGCAGAGCTCAGAAGTGCTCTGGAGAATTGTCTGATGCCAGCCTGGAATCTCTGTTTGTTTCATGTTAATTTTCACAGAGTGGTAGTGGGGAGAGGAATTCTGCAGGTGCAGAGTGACAGACACATGGTCTGGAGACTGAATAGATTAAAAGTGGCTCCTCAAAGCAACAATTCCATGAAAGTAAAACTACACCATATGAAAATCAAATCCAATTCAATACCAATTGTTGCAAAACTGCTGGGACTTTCCCTTGTGCTTTGGGACTCATAGCCTGGGCACTTACTCTACAGTCATCTGAGATACTACATCAAAGGTGGTGAAACCAGCACTGGCAAAGCTCTCCTTGTACTGGCTCATCTTGATGGCATCCAGCCACTCGTCCACAGTGTTGAAGCTGGTGTAGTCTGGGATTGTGCGGTCCAGGAGGGGGAGGTTCATCCTGAAACACAGAAATGGGACATGACAGACCAAGAGCTGCAAGCACAACCTTCCCTGCACCTGCCAGCAGCTGCAGGCACTGGGTCAGCACCAGGCACTGCCCTGTGTTGTGGAATTCCACCCAGGAATCACTCTTCTGCCAAGGGAAGGACTGTGCAGAGCATCAGGGAAGCCCTTCTGGATCAGTTCATGCAGGAGAGGCAGGAGCCATCAGAGATGATGGGATGCAGCTTTAAATCCTGGCTGCACATGGGGAGAAAGCTCATTCTTAAACAGGAGCAGTGCTTCCCACGAGCTGCTGCAACCCACCCAGCCCAGGGAAACTCCACACTGCCTCACGGGGCTTTACCTGGAATTCCAGAACAATCCCACTGCCCCAGCATCCACGAAACCAAGGTGCTCCTCTGAGTGCAGAGTGCACTGTCCAAGGGCACCAGAGCTCACCAGAGCTGCCCAAGGAGAGGGACCTTGACATCTGTATCCTGGAAGTGTCCAAGGCCAGCCTGGATGGGGCTTGGAGCAACCTGGGATAGTGAAAGCTGTCCCTGCCCATGGCTGGGGGTGGAATGAGATGGGCTTTAAAGTCTCTTCCACCCCAGTTTGTGATTCTATAATCCTTTAATGCTCTCCCTATAAAGGATCAGACCCTAAAGCAGCTCCTGAGAGGTGCAGGGACGGTGCCACCAGGAGCCAGAGGACACCAGACCTGTTCAGAGGAGCCAAAGGACAAGGGGAGGACAGAGACATATACCCAGAGGAGAGAGGTGCCATGGCTTTCAGGCTGTTTGGATTTCGGATCATTTTATCCAAGGTGTTGACAATTTGTCCAAATTTGGGCCTGTGGTTTCGATCCTTCTGCCAACAGTCCAGCATCAGCTGGTGGAGGGCATTGGGGCAGTCCATGGGTGGTGGCAGCCGATAGTCCTGCTCGATGGCATTTATCACCTGCAGGAGGAGAGAGAGGCATCAGTGCAGCTCTGAGAAAACCTATTTAATGCATCATGTGCCTTTTCTGGGCTCCTGAGGGTGAATGACATAGTGATCCTGCAGCCTGGGCTCACTGCTGCCTTCCCATCCCATCCCACCTCTCACTGTAACTCCTGGCCCTCAGCAGGTCAGGTGAGGTGTGAGGTGACACCAGCTTTGCTCAGCCTCCCAGCCTGGCTGGCTGAATGTCATCAGCAGTCTCCTGATGGGGAAAGGAGCATCCCTGGTGCCCTGACAGCTGTGATCCCACAGCTCCAGGCAGGGCAGTCAGAGGGAAGGGCTCGTGCTTCCCTTGGACACAGCACAACAGCTTGCTGGGAAAGCATCCCTGTCCAGAGAAGGGGTGAGGTACAGACAGGGAGCCTGTCCCTGTGTTTTCCATCCTCCAGTGCTGCTCTGTGCTCCTGACACAAAGCAGCTCGTCCAGGTGACAGGGGTGTGCAGAGTCAGCAGAAACAGCTGCATCTTCTGCAGGCCTGTGCAAGTGCAGGACTCAGACCCCAGTCAGCAGAGACAGAACTTGGCTGCAGTGTGCACAGAAGAGCTGCAGCACACCTTGCCAAAGCCACATTGCAGCTCCAGGCTCATCCAAAAAGGCTTTGGTCTCTCTTTGCTGCTCCACACAATCCAGGAAAATGTCTGGTCTTGCAAGGTCCACTGGAGCAAGGGCTGGAGGATCTTCTTCAAGGGGAACTCCACCTCCCTGCCACTCTGCACCTGCAGCCCAGCATCCTCTCCTGGGTGACAAATGAGGGTGAAGCTGCTGCATTTCTTCCAGGAACATCCATTCCTCTGACAAAGGCATGCACAGGCAGGATTCTCCTGCCCCCCTGGCCATGCACAGCAGACACTGAAGGATGAGCAGGAGACTGGAACACCAGAGATGGGCTCGTGCATGGCAACAAAACCCAGAAGGACAAAAACCAGAACTGCAGGAATCAGGAGCAGATCTCAAAATGACCAACTCTCCATGGGAATAATGGGAAAGGGAAGGAAGAGAGACAGAACCTGCCTCAGGGATGCCCAGGAAGAACCTCAGTGTCTCTGGCTATTCTCACCATGGGATCAAGGCTGCCCTGGCTTTGTCCAGCCATGTCTTGCACAATTCCAAGGACAGAGATCTTTCTGGTGGGATTCCCTAGGGCTGTGCCCCCATCCTGGGGAAGTCTAGACATCCTCATGGTGGTGGACATGTTGTTGAGTAGGGAGACTACACAGAGAAAATGAAGGATACTGGGAATGGGAATGGGAGAGAAGCAGGGAAGGGCTGATGGCTGATCCCTGCCAAACAATCCAGTGAGAGGTGGGGCACCTGGCAGGGTTTGAGATGGCCTGTGGCTCCAGGCAGGGGATGGATGGACTGGGAGGTGCTGCAGGCACTGTTGTGAGTGGCCAAGGGGCTGGGCAGGCTGACCTGAGACTGGCACTGCTGCTGCCAAAATTTGCCAGATGGAAGAGACCTCCCCCAGCTCTGCTGCCCTGGCTGGACACGGTGGTGGCCTCATGGGGCCTGTGTAGGTCTGACCAGAGGTAACTCCTCTATAAATCACTGCCAGGAGGGTGGAGCTGGGCAGGGCTGGGCTCTTCTCCCAGGTCACAAGTGGCAGGATTAGAGTAAATGGCCTCAAGCTGCAGCAGGGAAAGTTTAGATTGGATGGTAGGGAAAAATTTCTTCATGGAAAGAAAGGGTTGTCAAGCATTGAAACAAGCTGTGCAGGCCCTGGCAGGCCTCAAAAGGCATGTGGATGTGGCACTTGGGGACACATTTAGGGTGAAAGAGGCAGTGCTGCATTGATGGTTGGACTCAGTGACCTCAGAGCCTTTTCCAGCCTCAAGGACTCCACGGCTCCTGATGTGCTTCGTGCAGCTCAGGGACCCTCCCGAGGGCTGCTGAGCCCCAGCCCAGCTCCCTGGGCGTCAGGCCTGCCCAGGAGAGCGGCAGGGGAGGTGCAGGGTGGGCACCAAGCCCTCCTCTCTGCTGCCAGGCAGCCCTGCTGCCATCAGCCACACGGCAGAGGCAGCCCGGCCCTCCCAGGTCCTGTCCCAGCCCCGCCTCAGGCGCTCACAGCCCGGGGTCAGGAGGGTAATCTGCCCTCAGTATCTGCCACGCTCCTCCTCAGCAGCACCAGCTGTGCTGAAACGCTGACAGCCTCTGGGCCACGGTGCCCTGGGGCAGGGGGAGCAGGGCTGGGGACAGCCAGGAGCAGCGGGAGGAGCCAGGGGACAGGCACAGCTCTGCCATCCCCGGCACGGCGGCTGTGGCAGGAGAAAACAGCCAGGGAAGAGCTCCAGAAGGACAAAGGACAGGGAACGTTGAGGTGACAACGATGGCTTAGCAGGAAGGGAATTGTCCTTGCTGAGAAAGGCAACCCCCAAGTCCCATCTCTGCCTCCAAGAAGTGATGAAAACATTTTCCTGGCGTGGCAGAGGCTGGGGCAAGGCTGTGAACAGCCAAAGGTTCTAAGGCACCATCCATCTGCTCCAGGCTTTGGAATTCATGGTAATAAACTTCCCACCAGGCATTAGGGAGGAAATAATAGTCCCACTCTGGAAAAACCTGATGTGGCATGGATGGGGGTCAAATGGGGTGCAGGGGGAACCCTAACATCGATGTTGTGCTACAAATCCCCCTGCACCCCATGCAGAGATCTGTTGAGGTGGAAAGGTCTGACCTGCCATAGGGACAGGAGAAGGGACAGGAGTCAGGACAGGATCAGCAAGGCCTAGGAGCCCACAGGATGGTGGAGATGGAAGTGCCTGTCTGAAGCTTCCAAGGAACTCCCCAGAGGCTGCTCTGAGACACACTGAGGGGATACTGCAAGAGCCAGGTTGAGCTTTCTGTGTCCTCTAGGTCCAGCCAGGACCTCTGCATTACATCCTGAGTATTCATGAGGTGAGGAAGGGCAGCTGTTCTGAGAGACAGAGTTAAAAGAGCCCTTCAGACACACACATGCAGGTGCAGCATCCTCACAGCACTCACTGCCACTGGCCAGGTGGGCTTTGAGCCCCAGGTACCACACCAAGAGCTCCAGGGAGAATGGAAATGGCACTGCTGTGCTGAGGGCAGGGACTGCAGCCAGGGGCCATCCTTGCAGGAGATGCTGGGTCCCTGGGAGCAAGGAGTGCCTGTAACTGACCTGAATTAGAGCAGAGGAATGGAACATTTAAAACTCAGCATGTTCTGAAGTGCCTTGTGGTTTTGGTTTCTAGCTGTGCCGGTTACTTGGCTTCTTACAGACCACACCAAGCCTCCCATGGGAGATTCCATGACCATCTAGTGGAAGATGTCCTTGACCATGGCACAGGGTTGGAATGAGATGATCTTTAAAGGTCCCTTCCAACCCAAGCCATTGTGTGGCTTTGTAACAGATTTTCCTGGAGTGTCAGTGATCCCAGCAGATGAAGCTCTGCTCCAGATGAAGCTCTGTTCAGGGAATTCTCCTTTTCCACCCATCTGCTCCTTCCCTTCCTCAGCACCTGCCAACACTCCTGGGCTGCTCCCCTTAACCCCGTGCAGTGGGTGCTGTGCCATCCCCAATCCCTGCCACAGCAGCACCACGGGGCCAGAATAAATCCCCATTGCTGCTTCCAAAGGTGTCGACCTTGGACACATCTGCCACAACAGAGAAGGCCCTGGACATGCCCTGGCCTTGCAGTGTTTGTCCCCTGGCTTGCCAGAACTCACATCCTGGTTGGTCATGTCCCAGTAGGGCCGCTCTCCATAGGACATCACCTCCCACATGACGATCCCGTAGCTCCACACGTCGCTGGCCGAGGTGAACTTTCGGTACTGGATGGCCTCAGGAGCCGTCCAGCGGATGGGGATCTTCCCCCCCTGCAGGACAGAAACAAGCCATGGCAGCAGAGAGAGCAGGAGGCACTGGAGAACAGCAGAGTACACAGTATTTGCCTGGGATATTCTGCTCAAAGCCCAGAAGGAAGGGAGCACGGGACTGTCTGTCCCTCAGGGTGGATGTGGATTGTCCAGCCATGCTGGAAACCTTCTTGATGATTCTCCCCATCTGGTGACCTGTCCCAACACTCTCCTGAGGAAGGAGCTTTTCCTGTTGTTCACCTTGGACCTCCCCAGCCATGTTTTTGTCTATGACCCCTCACTGTACCATCTGCTGCCACTGCAAAGAGGTTTTGGCTGTCTCTTCACTGCTGCCCTGAAGGTCACTTAGAGGTGTCCCCTCAGTCTCCTCTTCACCACCTTAACCAAGGCCAGCTCCCTCCCCCTGCCCTTGCTCCAGTGATCCTCAGCATGGCAAAATGCCCACGGTGCTAAGAGAGTTTTTGGCAGGAAGTGAATGGCCAGGAATGTAAAAAATCCAAACTGATCTCACCCCATCCTTCTGCTGTCACCTGGCTACCTCCAGAGCAGAATAAAGGGGATTAGAACACCTCCCTCTTCAGCCTTCTACAGCTTCCACTCTTTGAAGTCAGCAATTTCTGGTGTCCCAGTCTGTCTGTGGGTTTACACCTGATCCAGCAGGTTCTGACCCCTCAGGATGGGATGGGGGGTCACTGGTGGGAAATGGGATGGACTGGGTGGGCACTGGGGTCTCTGTCACCCAGCTCTGGAGAAATCAGGAGTCTCGACTCCCATGAGGAGTAAAGCACAGGAGTGGCACACACCAATGGGGACACAGGGATTGAAGGTTCTGCTTAAGCCTTTCCTGCCTCCTGATTTCCTATAAGGTGCTTTGGACCTGAGCCATTCACTCAAGGGACCTTCTGAAGGGAAAATCTTCCCCTGTGCTGAAAAAATAAGCAAAATTGTCTGTGTTTTGTGACTGTGAGAAGATTAAAAAACATTATATTTTGTCAATGAACAACTGCCATATCTTATTAAGGGTCTCCCAGGACTCCATAGTACTCAGCCCCAGTACAAGCCAGAAAAATGAAAAAAGATAATGTTCCTTAATCTTCTTGCAGCCACAAACCTCAGACAAAGTATTAGATTTTCCACAAGAGGGGAGGATGAAGCAACCCACACCAAACAGGAAGTCCTCCCCATCAGAAAGACTCCTGACAAGAACTCCTGGCAAGCAGTGGATTGTAAAAATGGCTAAAAAGAAGTCCTAAAAATCAGATTTTGGAAGATTCTTGTGGGAACTCACTTCAGTGAGACCTCCCATCTCTGTGAGGTCTGATCTGGAGCTTCACCACTCTGAAAACTTTACTAAGGTCCAGTATGAAACTCCCAGGCCAGAGCTTGTGGCTTCTGCCCACCCATGGGCACAAGGTCACTGGGATAATGACTATAAAACCCATTTTTGCAGAGGAAGATACTTCTGGTACAGTAGGTGCACACAATCTGACATTATGGCTAACAAATGTCCTGCAACGATGCCCTATGATTCAAGGAGAATAAATTAGGGATGATGAATTTATTATTAGAGAGAAAAGCTACAGGCACAAAACCAGGGCTAGAGAACAGCAGTAAACACCATGTATTTAGTAAACAAAAAAACTTAATTGGCTGTAAGGAACATGTTGTGAAAAATTAATGTTATTAGTGTTTGTAAAAACCATTGATGGCTGTGTAGGATGGACGAGTTGATGTTTGAAGCTACACAGATGAGAACAAACCCACACATTTTTAGGTGTTTGTTAGGTATTCAGCAACTGATAAAATTTACTAAGAGCTATGCCAGGCATCTCATCACTGCCAGCTTCAAAAGACCCAGGAGAGGTGATTTCCTACAGGTCATGCCCCAGCTCTATCAACACTGATTTCCAAGAATTCCTGTCATGGGCATTGATCATGATGCACTGTGCAGAGCATTTCTGTGGGGTATTTATGAGAACTCCTGGCTGAGCTCTCTCTGAGCAAAACCAAACAATCCTCTGGTCCTGGGGCAGCTTCTGCAGCCTGACACCAGCCTCGAGTTTTTGGTGGCACTTGTGTCAGTGGCACCAAGGTGTTCCTGGGGAAGCTGTTGCATGAACATGAAGTAATTTTTAGGAGTGTTTTTTTCTGTTTAATTTGGATATTCTCTGGAAGATCAGTATCTAGTATCTGGCACCCAGCCACACTTCCTACACTTGAGTCTGTCCTTCCTGGGGCTAAGCCAGAGCTGATATGAGGAAGCACAGCAGGGCAGCACGACTGGACAGTGATGGCAGAAAACCCAAACTTGCTGCCCTGGTAACAGATCTGTCAGGGCAGTCTCATCTCAAAGGATCCCAGGTGAATCACATGGGCAGGGTGCAGAGCATGATCCCAACCCAAAGGGCTTTTCAGGGACATGAGTGTGTTTGCAGATGTGTTTGGAGGAAAGCTCAACTATCCACAGGAATGGCAGGGCCTTGCAAGGGAAAATCTTCTGTTTATTTCATTGATCTTTCTCATCTGGGACCTCTCCACTGCTGACACTCTGAAAAAGTGCTCCCTGCTGTGTCCTGGGGTGACTTTATGATTCTTGTATCCCCAATCTGTTCTGTTTGTGTTGGATATTGTGTTCTGAACCTTTCAGACTGGTTCTGACAGCAAAGGGGGGAAGAAAAAAAGTGCAGTTTGTTTGTAGGCACTGCACTCACTCCTCCACACTCTGCTCCTGGACTGTGTTGTCTCAGTACAGACAGACAGAGGGACAGAGATCTCCTGTGCTTTTAGTTAGTTTAGCTAGCTGAGGCAGAGGAGTTCCCTGGACTGTTTTTTTTCTCTTTTTCTTGGAACTGTTCAAACTTGCTCTGGACTGCAAACCCAGAGAGACACTGGGATCTCACACCTGTGGCCCACTGGGGCCTGGACCTCGGCATTTTCCAGCGCCAGAGGGACTGATAAGGGACTGGGAGAGCTGAGCTAACCCACAGCAAGGACTTTCTCAGTTTTGCCATCTCTTCAGAACAGCGAGATGTTTTATTGCTTCATATTATTCTTTTTTTTTTTTTTGTGCTTGTGGGTACTTTTTTTGTTTAATAAACAGTTTTCCCCCCTTTTCTCTAAGGAGATTTTTTCCCAGACCAGCTGGGGGAGGGATCATTTGTGTTTTCTCCCCAGAGGGAGCCCATTCAGAGCATTCCTCCCCGATCTGCCCTAAACCAGGACACGCTGTCAAGGGCGAAGCCCCCCTTTTCCCTCTCCCACTCCTTCCTTCCCCCCCCTGCCCCTCCCTGGCTGGAAGAGCAGCATTACCAGGGCGCTGGTGTAGGTGGGGTCGGAGGTGTCATCCTCCAGGAAGCGGGAGAGGCCGAAGTCAGACACCTTGCACACCAGGTTGCTGTTGACCAGGATGTTGCGGGCGGCCAGGTCCCGGTGCACGTAGTTCATGTCTGCCAGGTACTTCATGCCTGCAGCGATGCCCCGCAGCATCCCCACCAGCTGGATCACCGTGAACTGCCCGTCGTTTTGCTGGGGGACACAGGGACACAGCTGACAAACAGATCCCCTCTGTGGCCAGGCAAAAGCCAGGAGGAGCTTTCCACACCCGGAGTTCTGTCCCAGGGAGGGTGGGGAGGGTGGAGCTCGCAGGGCTGGGGAGTCACCTCACACATCCCAAGGGCACCACTATGGCAGCTGCTTGTGGGGCTGATATTTCTGAGTCTGAAGGGGTTTTAGCCTGCTAGTGGCTGATTTCTTCCCAGGGGATGATTTATTGGGGGAGCCTTTCTCTCAAGGGTGGTTTCTGTAAATAATGGTCATTTTCTCAAAATAAATCTGTACAGCTGTGTGTGTTTCTCTAGTTCCACCAATGGGACTAGAGAGGTGTCATTCCTTTTTACCAATCATGTTAAGTCTGTATCAGAACACCTTATAAAAGGTACTAAGAATTAGACAATAAAGCCTTCTTTTGCTATTTGCCTTCTGAAATATTTGAAGTCT